>JAMQGT020010729.1:0-79008 GCA_024447675.2 Pterophyllum scalare | reverse complement strand
ATTTTTATGTACTCATTGTACTTCGTTCAGTTACGTATTGCTTGCACATTTGGCAAGGATTCTTCATGAACTTATTGGGAATTAAAAAAAAAAAAAAAAAAATTAAAAACCTTTCTCCCTTTTGTATGTTGACACTTTTGTAATGTCATCTTTTTATCCTTCCCTAATCGTCTATTGTAAGAAATATTTTTCTAATCCAAAATCCAGTTTATGGGGAGCTCAATTTAGCGCTGTACCGCTTCTGCTACTCGCGTCCAAATATACAACTGACTCACAAGCCTGCACATAGCATGCAGCACTGCAGCTACTCTGCGACTGACATTTGGTTCGTTCAGCATCTAATTGAACTTTCAGCTTAATTGAATAAGCAAATCTGATAGACGTTTCTAGTTGTGCCACAGGTATGAATAAATCTGTATCATCTGGGCTGCTGTTTGTACATAAAACTTTTTGAGACTTTTTTTTTTTTTAAACCTTTGACTTGCCTAAATTGTGGGATGACTGAATGATCAGGTTGTGTGTTGAGGCTCTGCAGCCAACACTGTCCTTTCCTCCCTTCCTTTATATCCACCTCCCTCCTCCTCCCAGGTCAGACTCAACAATCATAGGAAAGACATGTATGAACTTATTCTTATGTCTTTATTTTTCTTTTTTCCATTCTGTTGTTTCTTGATGTGATGTGGCTGTTTTAAAGTGAGCAACTGTACGATATCAAAATAAACCATTTTTTTTCTTTCTAGCCTAACCCAACCTGAATCTTACTTAATGTGTCTCCTAAAGTGTTTGGCTTGGGAATTTTTGTTGCGTAAACCCCTGTTGCATTCACTGCCCTTCATAAAGTGTATGCGTAGTTAGATATTTGTGATATTCAGTGAATCCTGCCAAACCACAGCTCAGTCCTTGTAGTCTGAAAGCAGCCAGATGATATGCAGCGAGGCCTGTTGGTAAAAAGATGAAGGGATTTGAGTGGCGTGCTCTTCTGGATTACTTTTGGCACTCTCTCTTTTCTTTTTTGTGTGGCCGAGGCTCATCTTTTGTCTCCTCCCTGTCAACCAACCTCCATCTACATGCGATGTTCTGTAAAGTGGTACAAAGAAGAAAAAAAAAAATACAGTGAAAGCTGAAAATGGAATGTGAACAAGCTGAAACTGGACAGAGTTAGGCTTTAACAATGTTAGCTCGCCCCTTCTCCATGCTGTTTCATCTACACCCCGAGCACTTTAACTGAGAAATTCCTGCTTCAAATCCTGTCAGTTGCACCTACAATCACAGGTAACCCGTGAGATACATAGGCTGAGTGGAAAATTACAGACAGTGAGGGTATATAGGGTAAACCAGGGCCAGTGTATTACATAACAAGCTGACGGGTTAGAACAGTGCGAGCAGCTCCCCGCAGATAAGTGACCCAGAAATATCAGCTGCAGCTTTATGGCACATACTATATTACATATAGTTCTCACTTTCACGCTGGTTGGCCGACTCCCTGCACGTAATGTGTGTTCCAGCCAAGAATGAGAAACATCTTAATGCCAGCAAAGGTACAGAGTAACACATTTTTTTTTCTTAATCATACATCTTGTACTAGTTTTTTCTGGCTGAAAGCGGCTGAGAAAAATGTACCGAAAAGGTTCAGCGTCTGTGCAGTCACTTTATTAAACTTTTTTTTCACACTTACCTGTGTGCTACAGATCCTAGTGTGAATACACTGCAAACGCACAGAATCCAATTTGTGCAAAGTGTAACAAAAAGTATGCATTTACTATGAGACCTTTTTTTTTTTTTCAAAGACTGTGATTTGCATCATTATTTTTGATATCTGACTCCACGCCCATGCAGCGATATGGAATCATACACAGGAAGCAGAGGCTTCATTAAGGTTCACTGACCTGAGAAGAGGCATGCAGCTACAGCTCAACAGGCTGTGTTTCTTGGAGCCCAATAAAGCAGCAAAGGCCAGTTTCATGGTAGAAGGCTACGCTGTGTGGTACAGCTAAACCACATGATCAGAGATAACTATCTTTAATGAAACTTCCAGCACAACTATTGAACTGCCATGTTCATAACCGTGAAACAGGCTCGGCAGCACTTGTAGAGATATGTGACTGAACAAAAAACAAGATTCCTTATGTTGCCTTAACACCAGGCTGTGTTTGGCTTTATGAAATGCTCCATCTTACCAGTAGCTCATAAATTCAGGCTTGTGAAGGAGGGCGTATGGAAGCCTTCTTTTATCATTCTAATAAAAATGACATGTTTTACTTGACTAACAGCCGGATTATAATGACTAATAAAGTTTTTTGTGTGGCTTTTTGTGGACCAAATTTTATTATTGAGCTTTGTACGTTAAGGTCAAGACATTTCAAATAAACTCAACAGTTACCTCTGAGCAGCACTTGAGTGGGAAGAAAAAAACTCCCTTTTTATAGGAACAAACTAACAGCAGAGTCGAACTGAGATGGGGCAGCCTTCAGCTTTGACCTGCCGGGGTGAGAGATGAGCAGTGAGAAACCGCAAACCATAAAACAAGCACTCGACATATTGTGAGGCCAGTGACCGCACATCCTTAATAAAGCCTGAAATTTAAAGGAAATTAAACTACAATATTCTCATATCGTTCACCAGGCTGCAAGTAATCCTCAAAAATGCAAATAATAATAATAATAATAATTCCTCAATCCCAGCCATAGCTGTGCTCCATTCACATTCAGACAGCAGCTCCATGTGTGGCACAAGCTAGCTAACCACTTAGATTTGAACCCCCCCAGCCAACACATTTACAGTGACACCAGTGTTCCCACCCCCTCAGAGTTTCAATCGACCACAGGCATGAGAACTTAGAGGGATAAGTGTGTTTTTATAGGGAACGACGTAAAAAGAAATAATACAAAATAGCTGTGGGCCAACTGGAATTAATTGAAATCTTGCACAAAAACATCATTGAATCACTTCCGAAATTCTTCCTCCCAACCAGCTGTGATGTTTACAACTTTCACACACACAGTGAGAGAGAAAGAGGTATTTCCAATGGAATAAAGGAGGCGGCGATGAAAAAGGAGGGGGAGAAAAACAGAATAATTATACAGATCAGAGGAAGAGATCCCTTGCTAGAGGTCATGCGGCTGATAAACGATAGGCTAGCTTGCAATGCATGCTAAGTGAGTATCGGTTTAATTATCCAGGCTGTGGCACCCGTAAGAATGTGTGTAATGTCACGGCCTTTCTTCCCTCAGCCCCCTCAGGCGCTTTCCTTCCTTGTCAGACACTGCACAGACAGAGAGTGAAGGTCACTTGACCAGAAGAAAAAAGGTCAAGGGAGGGACCTGGCCCACGACGCACTGATCAGCTCACCGCCACTGAATGGTCAATTTAATTAAGATTGAGAGTGACATTTTCTTTTCCCATCTCCTCTTTCCTGGCTCCTAGTCTCCAAGGTTCTGATTATCAATTTTTCTGAAAGAATAAGCACTTCAATCAAATGAGGATAGAGCCTCCTAAGGGGATTAATGAAGGTTTAGTAGGCTTATTTTCTCATTCCTTCTTCCTTTTTTGTTTCCCTTTTAGCAGAAACTTTTGGGGGAAATCACTTGCCAAAAATTCTCTTTTTACCTAATCTTGGAGGTTGACAAGTTCGCGTGTAACAAGACGCTTTTAGAAATGTGCGAAATATCTTCATTAAAACATCAAAAAAAAAAAAAAACTTCTTCAGGATCCAGGCAGCAGCTCATCCGAGGCAGACCTCCTTCCTCTAAATTGAGAGGAGCCGGTGCCACGACAATCTGTGCTTGCTTTGCAGATTCTTTGGAGCCGTTGGGGGACCCAGCGCAATAAAAGGAGCCCTTCCTGAAGGTTTGGCGGTATGTTTCTGTGGGCGACACGCAGGAGATCAAGGGAGCGAGAGAACTGACTGGGCAGGCCTAGAGCCGCCTCTCTCTCCGGGGACTCTTCTCTTTAATCACTGTGCAGCCAAGCAAAGTGATCGTGAACTCCACACGCCTTTGGTCTCCCTCTCCTCTCTCTGTCTTCTTCTCTGTCTCTCCCATTCTGCTTCCTTCAGTTTTCTCTCACTGTCCTCACGCCGCCGCTCGTCTCCTCCTCCTCTTGCTCATTCATCTTGCCCCCTTCGTCTCCCCTCATGGATTTGGTTGTAAATTTCAAACTGCAGCCTGCATGCATTTTTCTTTATATTGCGCCACAAAGTAAATGCATACAGCCCCACAGAGGTGTCGATTGTGTAAAAGAAGCTGCCTGTAAACAAACACAGGCGCTTTTCTGCAGCTCTAATTGAGGGCTGGACATGTCTGTGATCGCTGAGCCTCCAGAGGCCAGCTGCCATAAAAGCAGTGCTAGGAGCAGTCATTACTGCACAGGGAAACATATGGTGTCAGGTATCTTTACTTAACTGTCCAGTGGCACAGAATGAACGCTGGGGACGCAGGGAGCTGGCCATTATGAGAAATCCTGAAGGTGCCTCAGACAAGCATGTCATTTACTGCCTGCTGTCTCCAGCATGTTTTATTGAAACAGCTGCAAGCACAGGATGTGCTGTCAGGCTGCAGATAGGCGATAGGCCATACAACTTGTTATTGATTTTTGGAATATTATATTGTGTTATATTATCATCTTGTAAAGTTGGTTTGAATTTCCCGCCCTGGACAGCTTACCACTCCATTGTAACTGAATCTTTGCTGTTTAACTTGCAGAAACTGATTTGTTTGGGTCATTTTTGGGGTGTTGCTGGGAACAATTTGTGAACACTACATTTTTCACATTAATAATTTGAGCTGATGTGGTGCATTTGTTAACCAGCTTATTTACACATCCAGCAGTTAAACAAGATTCGAGTTTTTTTTTCTTTTTGAGGTTTTGTTTTTGTGGCCCTGTTTTGCCTGGTTATTGAACTCCACCTGTTTTTGTCTCTGACTTTCAGCTGAATAATGCTCCTCTTTGTTCTCCTGCTAACTTTGTCTGTCTGCCATTTGGTGGCGAGTAGGAAGCATGCAGCAGGTTTATCAGAAGTCCTGTCTGTGGGCTGGAAAAGCAAAAACCATGAGCTAAAAACATGCTAAAAGCTCTATAGAGATGAAGGAGAGGACAGGGAAAGGAAGATAATTCTCTCTGGTTTTACAAGTATGGACAGTTGTAACACACTACTCATATTCGTAGCTTTGAATTTGTTATCTGATACTTTGTAGCTCCATCTTCGCTCAGAAGGAACTGTTGCAGTGATGTTTGCTGTTTTGTTTCCCCCTTAAGCTTCAATTTTTGCACGGATCATCACTTTTTTGTTTACAGTATGATTTTTTTATGGGCCCGTCTAATCCTGCATGTTTAGCAGTGCTAAATAATTCATGCTGGAATTGCAATACTGCCTCACTTATTAATATGACATCAAATTATTTCTTCAGCTCATACAGTTCAGAACTTGACAGAGCCCCCCAGAAACGGAACAGGGAACTGCTCAGATCCTGAGCTGCGCTTCACCTCTACAGTCTCATACAGCCGCTGCTGCAGCCACATTTTCTGTCAGATTTGGCCCTCTGGCTTGTGACGGGCTCTCCAGATTCCCAGAATGCTTCTTTAGGCAAAACTGTCGCGAGTGAGAGCGAGTGGCATGTACATTCCAATACAACAGCCGGGAATTGGGTTAGAGTGTGCTTAAAGATACTTTCATAATGCTCCTTTATTGCTTGCAGCAAGGAGCTGTGAAGCATTAGCATTTTAGCGGCACCCGGTCCTCCTGTGCTGTTATATGATGCAGGGTGGTAAAGCTGTCAGTAAGTCCTTATCAAGTCAGTGATGTCTCTGTTGCTTGGCAGGCGTCAAAAACAAATGACGGTTGAAGCACAATCTTCATTGTGAAACTCATTTCCTCTCGTGTGTGCGATGGGGGAAGGAGGGGAAGAGAAATGTTATAGAGGTTACTATGGTGATTCAATTTCAGACCCCCCCCCCACACACACACACTTCCCCCCACCTCACGCACCCCCATTCCCTCGCTAGAACAAAAAAGCAAATATTTCTGAGAGGAATTCCCTCGGTTGTGGAGGCTGTGCCGGGTTTCACCAACTGATCTGAGCGAGGTTCGGGTGAACGTGTTCCCCGCTGGGGATCCCAGCTCACATTTGCATCCTCGCAGATCTGCTGAGCACGGAAGTTGCACAAAACAATGTTAATTTCTGGAATTTTAAGTATTTTGTGGGGAGAGAAAAAAAAAAAGTCTGGATATCAGTAGAATGGAAATGAAGAAAGCTTGGAAAGACTGCCACAGTTAGAGAGAACACTGAGTTTTTTGGTGAGCAAATGTCAAATCCTGTGTGTTCTTTATGCTCCAGTCAAAGATAACTGATTAGCATACGATTTCCAGCCCTGCCAAGTCAAAATGTCACTTTAGTAGAACCAGATTTATCCGTCCCATTAGGGAGCTTTTGGTGAAACTCTGCACTGTGTTTATTTGCAGTTCAAACAGGAAGGCTATTTTTTCCCCCTGAATCTCCTCCCACATCTCAACAGAGTCCGCTGAGGTTTTATTTTCCTCCCAAAAATAGAGTAGCTGCTAACAGAGGGAGATTGCTTCTAATTCCCCAAACAAAAGATGAGCACGGCGGCTGCTCTATTTTGACTTCTGACAATCTGAAAACAGCAATTTGTTTCTTCCTCATCGCTCTAAATCGCAGTGCAAGACGAGCAGCCCTGGATGTGTGAGCTTGTTAGGAGGGTTTTTATTTGAATTATATACTTTCCTATTGCTAAAATGCTGCCCCCCCCCCCAAACACACACACGCACACACACACATACACTCTTCTCTCTCTCTCACAGACACATTGGCTTCCTTTTCAGTTTAAGCCCAGCTCTTCCTCTCCACTGACTGTCTCACAGTCACCATCTGCCATGTTGGAAATCTGCCCTCAGTCTGAGATCTGGAGGCCGACTTGGGAGCTGTATATATAGCTCTCCATATTTCACCTCTTTAGAAGTGGGGTTTTGTAATCTTGCTTGCCTGTAAATCACAAAAATCACAAACCATTAATAATTGAGTGCATTTTTCAACTCACAGCGCAGCACCTCGGCCCGGTAGCGTGGTGAATGCACAGAGCCATATAACCCCATTTTGTGGTTTTCCTGTGCTGAGGCCTGTGTGGCACCGTAATTAGAGCCGCCACATGTTCTAGTTGAGGAGTGGGGGGGGGGATTTACCACCAAGCAGTTGGCGCAACTGAAAAAGTGGGGGAAGCCCACAGCAATGCCAGGGAAAGGTTGACAGGAATCAACATGACTTTGCAGCCGTCACTGGGCTGAATGGGGAATCCCTTCCTGTTTCCCCTGTGTTGTCAGGCCACTGCCATGGTGACCTAGTGTTTACTGTACTGCCTGGGCTGGCAGCTGCACAGCAACAGGCGGATAACGCGCTCATATGGTAATGCCTATTTATAAGTATCGACCGTAACTCATGTGTGAATGTGGCAGATGCTGATTACATGAGCGACCGGTCAGTTGCTGAAAAACAAAAGTTCAAATCAAAGGGAAAAAATTATTAGGTAATGTGGTAACTAAATCTCCATGGCAACTTACTGTATCATAACAGATGACTGCTGAATGTGGGTGGACCTTTTTTTTCCCTCCTCCTCCTCAGATCTTGTCGTTTTTACTGTCTTATGTTGCATTAGAATTATGAGCTGATTCAAACTTTATCTTTGCCGTTACTCTTTCTGACAATGAAAGTTTCTGATTTGTGAAAGATTTATTTTTTTTGGAACATAAATTAATCTTACCCATAAAAAAAAGAGGATATTATGCATGCTTTTTTTTTTTTTAAACAAAATCTGAAATAATGAGAGAAATTCCGATGAAAAGGACCACCAGATAGTAAAGCTCTGTAGAGCTCAATTAGGAGTCATCTCTATCATTAACTCAACCCATAAACTATTAATGGTCTCCAGCCATTTTTCACGATAAGGCTCCCCACATTTGAAAAATTCTCATTAGGGGCTAAATTAGGGAGCTCTGGTTGATCGAAATTGGTCTTATCTGGTTTTTAAAAATTCCAAAATAAAGATTTAATGAAACATCTCTTCTATTTTCTTCTTCTTTTTTTTTGCCCGCCTATCTTTCTCTTGTACTCTTGTACTAATACTGTATTTACATATAAGCAATATGTGGCTGGTGTCTGTTGTCACATCATTTACCTCAGAAAACACAATGACTTTCACACTCAAGCACAAACACCCAGCGCCTCCAATTTTCCACCAAAAAGCGAGTGTGGATGTGACTTATAGAAAAATACGTCCGCTCCCCTGCATGGAAAAAAGCTCTGAATTTTAAACAGCTCCATAGGAATGAAAATGAAAGCCATGTAAAAATTAATATTACATTTCCGTGACTTCCTATGCTGTTTAAAAAGTAATGAGACTGAATAAAAAAGCACTCAAGTTAATAGCCTTGAAATATTGTGCCCCTGACATTTCATCTGCACTTCCAGGAAGCAGACAGTGTTCAAATTGTTGGCAATATAACCCGCCTTTTACATAATGGTTGTGTCCATTTGATAACTTAATTGTTCCCTGCATTAGTAGGAAGCTTTTACATGTATTCGCGCAAATAGCTCAAGGATGACAGGGAATGTCTGAAAGTTGACAAGTTTGAACAGGACAAGACTGACTCTGGGAGAATTTATAGAAGCAGAAGAACAGATATGCAGCTAGTGGCTGGGCGTGTACTCTCTCTCTCACACACACACAGATACATACACACCACTCCTCCATTTGTTCCAAGTGTTAACCTGTGGAGGAGTGTGAGTGGGGATATCCCCCTATGGTTTTCAAATAGGTCTGACTCATTGCCAAGAACATTTTTTTTTCCCAAAGAGAACACTTTGTCCTATTTGCTCCAGAACAAGCCCTGCTCCCTGGGAAGGATACGCCTTCCAGCAGTGCAAATTTACTGTGAACCTTCTCCGGGTACTCCAGGTCACTGTAACCTTTGAGGCAGGCGATGCAGATATGTTTGATTTGCAGGTTGAAGTGACAAAACAGTTATTCCGTAACTTTGATTAGAACCCCATGCTGTAACTTGTGCTGCAAGGAAACCAGCATTTTGTTGGCTAAGCTCTTTATTAAAAGCAAAATAAAAATATCCCAACAGCTGTGATGGAGTTCAGGAGTCAACCTGAGGAAGGCTGCTTTGTAACAAATGACTCAGCAGTGCGGCTTATAAACCATGACTCTGAGGAGTTGAAAAAGAACCCGACCAATCTTGTCTCTGTTAGGTATAATTTATAGTTGTGACTCATCAAGTTAAAGCCTTTGTCTCACGTGTGAATGCGTGCAACTCTCAGGTGCTCAGGGATGGATCGTGCTGCTGTCTGATGCAGCTCAGAGCCAAAACCACTTGGTTAGACTTCTGAAAAGGTCATTACTGGTTAAAATCCCAGACAGCATAAAAGATGGACAGAGCTACACCCGCTAGTTTCTGAAGTCCTGGTTTGAAGCGTTTGATTGAGCGTTTCTGCTGTCGCCGTCTTGGTCTCAAAAAAACAGACGTGATGAGAAGTGATGGGTCTGACTGTGACACTCATTGGGTAACAACTTGTGACTGACATGTATATCTGTATGACCCAAAACGAGTGACTAAGCCGGACCCGGACTAGAAGTGCAACCACAGCTTTCACCACTTGGTGCTCTTCCGAATCCAAGTTTAAGGCACTTCCACGGTGGCTTCATTTGTCTGACCTGGAAGCTACGTCCATGTTTTATAATGTATATGCTTAAAATAGAACCTCCCACAACACTTATTCTTTATCTTCTTGGTTTCCAAGATGGCAAATCCCATCCCATATAATATATGATCGCTAGACTGAGAAGTAGTGACGGTGATGTTCTTAACTCCTTTAAAAATGTGGTTTCTGGTGAGGTCAGGTTGAACAGGATTGTTCCGCTGTCACATTGACACAGGATGCACCTCAGCTCTGGGACAAATATGTGGAAAATTTTTTCCCTTCTTAATAAGAAAATGTGCATCATGTTGCAGAGAGATTATAGTCCATAATTCAATATTGGTTTAATTAGATGTGAGGTTGTTATCTTGAATAACCTCTGAATCCTGTTCAGTGACCTGGGAATGCATGAGTGCATTTGGCCAGAAGGTTTTTATGAGGACTCTTGTTAATATTTGGTCCATCTCTGCAAGGCTAAAATGGTAATCTTCTAAAGAAAAGATATCATTTTCATGAATAACTGAGAGTGGCCTCGAGCAATGGAAAGCATTCCTAGCGTGCATTCAAAGAGGCCGAAGAGTTCTGCAGCTCTGTTGAGTGTTAACTAATTGCATGCGGTCAAATACCAGCACACTGAGCAAAGCAGCCAGTGTCCTTTTCAGCCCTGCATGTACACGGCTAAATATCATTGAGTTAGTGTAATAAGCTTTTCAGCCTTGTTAGCTATGGAGCCACGGCCTCTGCAGAAACTATAAAGTAATGTTATTCTATATCTACTGACAGATCTCTGCACCAGCTCAAACTCTTACTGCAGCATGAGAGTAGTTCTATCCCATTTAAATTTAGTGCCTGCAAACAGCCATCAGTCCCTGTGTGCTTTTTCAAAGTGAGAGGCTTACGACCTTACTGTAGTAGCACAAACAAACCAAAGGCTGGAGCTGCGTAATTAGAAACATCTGGATGTCATTTTGGTCTTTTCAGCCCCACAGTCATGATCGCTATAACATCTTATTTGGCCATTTGCAACACTGCGGACTGGCTTGCGGATAAAAACAAACAAAAAAAAAGAAAAAGAAACTGCAATAAATTCCTGAAATAAACATCCTTCTCTAGCTGCCGGAGAATATGATGTGCATAATTGATGCAGGAAAAAACAAAGCACATCAAACAAGACTCCTGTGTTTTTATCGTCACCATCAGATGATATTATCACATTCTGGTTACACAGATGTAATACCAGCATGTCAACTTGCTCTGACCCGTGCATATCTGCGCACATTTCTTTCAGCATCAGCAGCGTTCCGCATGCAGTCTGCAACAGATAGATGACAAAAGGAACGAGCAGGGTGACAATTTGTGGTCAGGAATAGACAAAATAAATAAATAATAAAATAAAATAAAATAAAAAAATCATCACCTGCAGGTTTTGAACCAGGGCCACCTTCTTAAAGATTGGATCTGACAGGTGGGTAGCCCCGGAAAAGCAATACAGCCAGGATTAGAAAATGAAAATAAATGAGCTTTTAAAGCCTAATGAAGGATTTAACCTAAATGAAGCACAGGTGGCTGGTAATAGGTGCTGCTGTCACATCCACACCGGGGGCAGGTTTGAAAAATTTTGAGCCATTTCAATGCTCTACTCACTACCCCTCCACTCCTCCACCCTCCCCAGTCTTTGGTATTTACTCATGCTTTTCCCGAGGTCGGCGTGTCACTGAGCTTAGCTGATGGGAACGTGCCGTTTTCCAGTGTTTTCATTGGCTCGGGAGTACATGGGAAAAGAAGTCGGGCATCCTCTGTGGTCCCACCCCAAGCGGAGGACCCTGCAACTCCCCCGCACTACCGCCACATCCAGCCCTCCAAAATCACTGCTAGCACATGTAAAACGCTGTGCTCCGGACATGCGAGGAAATAATGATGTCAGAAAGATGGGGCTTGACCTTTGCTGCCTTGTTTCATGGGAAGAAGTTTAAACCAAAGTGACAAAGTATCCTCTTGGGTAAGAGCATGCAGAGGAATTTCAGCTCTCATATCCATTACACTTTGAGTTCATGAACTGCTATTTTGTGCGGCAAACATTACTTTAATGCAAGAGGGGTAAATGTATCGGTATTTATATGCACTAAACAATAGCTTCAAATCCTCTTTTGATAGATTAAGTAAAGCACCAAAGGCCGTGTAAGAAAAATAGAGCTTATTTTATGATTAAACAGCTACATGATCAAAATTATCCAGATCAAAGAAACTCCCAGAGTTAAAACTGCATAAAAAATTACTCGGTGGAATTAATTTATTTTCTATTTTCTGTGTTAACATGTATTAGTTTGCATTTGGCATTAGGCAGCTGCAGCTTTCACAAATTGGCTTTCCCTTCCTTTTCTTTCCACTCACTTTATACATTTGTAATCAGATATTAGCAGCTGATGTTTCAGATATTACTCAAGCTGTGCAGAGAGATCCCTTGCTAATTTAAAGCTTGTGTGTTGACTGTCACTTCCCATACTGTCATTTTCCAGTGTGAGTGACAGTCAGCAAGGAAAACACACACACACACACTCCAGCCTTTTGTTTAAGGGATGTGCAGTCACTGTACTTTGAATCCTCTGATGAGCTCACATATATATGTTCATCTGTAATGTATTCCTGGAAGTACGCATAAGAAAAACAAAATGCAGCTCACTGGAGCTGCTTTGGAAAGAGCACGGTGCATTATAAATGAGTTATAACAATAATTATTGCATGCTCTATACTGGATATATTTACTATGCAATTGGTTTTAATTTATCTCTGGGAAAAAAAAAATCCCACACCTCCATTTTTTCTCCACAATTCTATTTGCTATACAGTAAATCATCTACCAAATCAATTATTTAAAACCATCCTCATAATGAGGCAAAGAAAATAAACTGGCCAACATATTACACTGAGAGGGGTTTGAGGGTCAAAGCAGAGTGATTAAAAAGTGGAAGAATCCATCTTGCGCTTTTAAAAGTCAGAGTTTGTGTGCGTTCCCACACCTACGCATCATTAATCTGTGGTGTAAACGCGAGCGTTTTGGGTGTGTCCCATTTGCCTCTCTTTGACAGAGGGTGTTTTTCATTATGCTAACGTGTCTGCTCATTTCCTTCACCTGCATCTTAACTCCTCCCAGAAAGGATGTGCGAGACAGATGTAAGGATGGAGGAGCTGAAGCAGCCAAAGGAGAACTCCTTCCTTCCATAGCGTCACTCTTAAGTGGCATCAGCTACATGTGACGTGCTTCGGCTCTTTTAGGCCTGGATGGAAACTGATTAACAAAGCTGCTTATTTGTAGCATTATTGCTTTTGTTGGTCTTAATTTTGTTGTTACTTGAACATTTATGTACTGTGCTATTTACACACTAATACAACACATAGCTGCATAATATGTGTTTTACTGAGTGTAAAATAAAAGAAACAAAACAAAGAAAAAACACACTGAATTCATCTTTATATTATCTGTGTGGATTTAGTACATAAAGTGGGATGGTGCATTATATTGTATCTTATCTATTATATTACCTATTCATTTGTATCCAAACATTTTTTTAAACCACTCATACAGTGGGGTTGTGATGGGGCTGGAGCCCATCCCAGCGTTCCTGGGATGGGCTCCAGGCTGTATTATGTGCACATAAGATGGTAATGCGTCCGTGTAGGATGGCCTTTCAATTAAATCTCAAGATTTAGATACTTTACATCACATCTGTGTTCTCTCCCATCACAAAAAATAGATGTGAATGACTGTGAGAAGAATTGATGGGTTTAATATGAACTTGTTAAAGGATGCAATCTCTGCATTTCCAAGATGTAATTCTAGATGTTAATCCTTCCAGTGAAGGATCTGTAAGGGTGTAATTTAAAGCTTTGGTCTTGTGAATAGTTGCTATAGCTGAATTTCTAAAATGCATTACTACCTCCCATTGGGCTAAACCAACTTCAATCCATGAAAACCAGCGCAGACACCTATCTATTCATGCTCTAGTCCAGGGATCCTCAAATCCAGGCCTCGAGGGCCGGCGTCCTGCAACTTTTAGATGTGTCTCTGCTTCAACACACCTGAGTCAAATATAGAAGCCCTTAGCAGGACTCTGGAGAACTTGACTGCATACTGAGGAGGTAATTCAGCCATTTGATTCAGGTGTGTTGGATCAGGGACACATCTAAAACCTGCAGGACACCGGCCCTCGAGGCCTGGATTTGAGGATCCCTGCTCTAGTCAGTGCAAAAATGCTTATGTGGTTAAATAACAAAGAAAGTTTCTTAAACGCGGATGTATTATTTCTCAGTATGAGACACTCTGTAATATGTGCCACCGGTCCCAGTGCCTCTTCCTCCAATAATGGGCATGTTTGCTAGCAGTTTTCATGCAGTATTGATGTGAGTGCAATAAACAAAATCTTATTCAGGTGTGTATTTGTTGAAATTGGTACATACACAGTGGATTCAAAAAAATAAATACATTTGAATGTAAACCTGAAAATAATCTAAAAAGTTGGAGGATTTAGAAACATTCAGAAACATTATTAGTTCTCCTGTATAAAATGAAAATCCCAGATTCGGTGCGTTCGGTGGGCAATCAAGTAAAAACCATGAACATGAACAAAATAAAACATGAGGTTTCCTCGACTTGCAACCTTCCCTTGAAGTAGCCTTTCACTGACACTTTCATTTCCATTTGAATGACTCATCGGGGGTTTCTTGAAGTAAATCAAATTTCTGCTTTTGTTCACCTGTAATAAATACAGCTGTGCTTCGTTTTTCCACGGCAACATGGTTTGATAAGAAGCACAGTGGGGAAAAATGACATCAGCCTCAAGTGAACGAGTCAGAAGTCAGACTGTTTTTGTGAGCAGAGGGGAGCTTCCTCTGCATCGAAACAGGGCAAGACTGAAGTTTTCTGAAGGGAGTAGTACATGGACCTTTTGACATTTTAAGGTGTATCCAAAGCACGTTCATGAGTATGATCTTTAACACATTTCTTAAAGAATGCAAGAGGAATGAGCAGTGAAATGCTTGTGTTGGGCTGGGTGCTACGATGGAAAATAGTCCCGTGATTAGAGGCAGTAACAGAGGGGTGAAAGGGCACGAAAAGCAGAACAGTGGCGCTGACATGGAGAAGTCCATTCTTCAGCGATGTGCTCCACCCTCTGCATCTTTGTGGTGAACGATTCTCACTGCGGCAAGCATAGTGACCCCAAATACACCTCAAAGCTTTGCAGCAACTACTCGGAGACCAAAGAGGAGCCAGGAATGCTGACTGTCGTGGACTTTCCTCCACAGTCAGCCGACCTCAACCCCACCTGAAAATTTATGGGGGGCACTGACCAGAAGCCAAGCATTCCTGACATCAGAAGAAGCTCTTTGAAACACTGCCAGATCACGCAGGGGGTTACAAGGGTTATCAGGTTTTGTACAGACCGGTGGAGTTCAGGCAGCTCGAGGCCTGCTGTCAATAAAAGTGACAATAAAAACGCTGAGACGTTCCGGGACATTGTTCAAAAAAATTGATCTTATAATAAGTTTAAGTTCAAAACAAAATAGAAGTGACTTCACCAGTGGACTTGTTTTCAATAAAAACACAGACACACCTCATGAAAGTCTGGAGCAAACTGCTGTGATTTGATTTTAATGCTTGTAATGAGTTTCTAGAGCCAAATCTAATCTCAGAAGTAATTCAATACATAGGAGTGGTTGGTTAAACACCACAAAGATCTGTAAGTGTCATTGCACAATACAGATGAACATGTCTGATCCAGATTTTATATAACTATTAGTTATTGTTATTTGACCACTACACTGACATTTATACATTTAATTATTTTGAAAGTGTCATTTTACATCGCATGGAGATCTCACCCTGTGGTGGTGGTGGTGGTGGGTGAATCACATGAATCACATTAAAATAAAATGAGATGATGATGAATTTATGGCGTGAATTCGATAAAAATCTGTTTCAACTAAGAACACCAGAGGATAATTTTGCATAAAGTTATTTGGGAGAATATCTCAAATGTGTATTTCTAATTACATCTGCAGAGAAAGCGATTCATTTTCAACACTTGAGGCGCAAAAAAAAAAAAAAAAAGAAGAAGAAGAAGAATCTTGAAAATCCATTTACTGCTCGCTGGCACGCTCCTTCTCAGCCTTCCACTCAGACTTAAAGCAGTGGATGAAAAATTAGTGCAGAGCAAACATTTCAAAGCCTAACTAACCGCACAAACACTGCACGGCCCTCTTCCTCTCCTATACAGTTTATCATGGGTGTGGTGCCTGAAAAGTCCAGCTGCTGCATACTGAGTGAGTGAATAATGAAATAATCTGTGTTTGAGGAGACTCACATTAAAGATTAGTCATTCATGAATCATGAATAGGAGGGGAGACAGCTCCTCTTTGCTCGCAGTTTTATCCCAGCCCTTTTATGGCTTACCACCAGCATTTTTAACCAAACCCAGGCCCGGTGCTTGGACTGGGCTCGATCCCATTCTGACTCACAACATGCTTTATTCACTGCTCACAGAAGGCAGGGAGAGCGCTAGGAGAATGACTGGTGAGTTGCTTTGGGCAAGTTCCACCCAGCAGGTGGCTGGAGCTCTCAGGATGCAGCCTGGCCATCTCTGCACAGGACCACCAGTGTAACAAGTCACCTTGGCTTTCATTTGCTTTTCATTTTTATGATGCAAAAGCATCTGGCAAAGATAGCGGGACGATTTACAGGTCACAGCTGTTTTCATCTTTGATCAAAGTGTCGTTTACTCTTGTGTAAGTCTAGATTGTGTTAATCAATTTTAATTTTGGAAAGAGGATATGAAGCCTTTAAAATGCACTGTCGCTGTAACAAAAATGACAGACAGTTTTCATCCATCCATCCATCCCTTTTCTTCTGCTTTTCCAGGGTTGGGTCACAGGAGCAGCAGCCTAAGCAGAGAATCCCAGACCTCCCTTTCCCCACCAGCCCTCCTTGGGGTCCCCAAGACGTTCCTCGGCCAGCCAAGAGATATAATCTCTCCAGAGTGTCCTGGATCTGCTCCGGCCTCCCGTTTACATGGAGACGTTTCAGAAACGATCTCCACAGAGACGCTAAAAACGGTGAAAACGATGTAGTTCCCATTGCCAGGCCACAGGTTGGCGGAATTTTATTTTTTTGCACAGCTTGTTTACACAACACGTGCCTGCAGGGAGGGATTCAGTGGGGTGTGCGGCAAAGATCTGTTCATTATTTACAAAATGGCCAATGTGAGATGCTTTGTGCAGACTGACGACGAGGTTGGACTGCTGTTGCACGCAACACTAAATTATAAAACTGCAAAAACAGAGGAAAATATTGACTGGCAATCATGCCACTCGAAGTATGCAGATATTTAAGTAAAAGTTTAAGTTCAAAAGACTGAGCAGCACAACAACCACTCGTGAATCCGCCATTGCAGTTGTTGTTCATCTATTAGCGCGTGCACGGAAAACTGTGGTGGTCGCAACCATAGCGCGCATGTGCAAGTGCCCCCGTTTCCAAAAAGCAACGTTTTCATCTGTTTACACGGAGACGGAGGCTGGAGCATTTCAGAAACGCTCCAGTCTGGAGGCTGTTTCTAAAAAGTATTGTTTTCACTCCATTCTCGTGTAAACGGGAGACCGAAACGCATCACAACAGAACCGCTTCCACTGGAAATGTTGTCGTGTAAACGGGGCCCTAGTCAGATACCCGAACCACCTCAACTGGCTCCTTTCTATGTGGACGAGCAGCGGCTCTACTTTCAGCCCCTCCCGAATGGCTGCGCTCCTCACCCTATCCCTGAGGGAGGGGCCAGCCACCCTTCGGAGGAAGCTCATTACTGCCGCTTGTATTGAATTTTACATTCATTCTATTATTTGTCATTTAAGTCTCTAGAACAGGCTAGACTTGAAATTAGAGCCTTGCAGTTGACTCTGAATGCTTTCATCAAAGCAAGAACACAAAGCAATGCTGAGGAAGGTCCAGCTGGTTAACCGTTTAAGGTGTATAAAGCTGGGGCGTTAACATGCACTTTTAAACTGCTGCAGTCTTCCTTTAAAAAAGAAAAAGAAAATAATGAAGAACTCCCGGAAACATGGTGACTCACACCGGAAAAAAGTCAATTTGCTTTTAGACTAAATGATATGACATACTTTGATGGATTTTTATGGTGCTCTTGCGTGAAAGAGGAAGCAGATACATCATGTCTTAGAATGTTTTGAAAGAGTTACTGTTAGGTTCTGATAGCACCTTTTTTCACTCTTTAGTTTATAAATTTGTCAACTTTTATAGAGAGGATGGAATAATCAGTCTTGTGATTTTTCTGTATTTTTCTTTTTTTTTTCCTTAGTCAGCAAATCCCATAAAGAACATCAAAAGAGGCAACAGATAGTTTCTGCAGCCAGTGTCTTCTATGCATCTCAGTTGTCGTCTAAAACTTATCACAGAACATGGAACTTTTTTTTTTTAAATCCATGTTGGATATGTCTAGCTGCAGATCAAAAATTCACTATTGACTTGCAAATAAAAATAATACCAAATAAAAGCTTATTTTGCTTCTTTTGAGTGATATTTTCTAAATCTACATCTTCCAGTGGACCGCACCCTTAAAACAAGCAGGTCTATCTGATGATTTTGATGAAAAATTGATTTAAAAAATACATAAATACTTACATAAGCACACAGCTTCTTTGTCATTCATATTTGTAGCTTTGTTCTGAAGTGTTGCCTCCTGGAATCTCATATGAGAAGTTGGAGTTATGTGGACTATTTAAATTTACTACTGTGGTCATTGTCTTGTCTGTCAACAAGTAGTGATTAGAGCGGTCTTCCTTTGTTAGTGTAAGACACAGGGGGAGATAGACATTCTTGCAGATCCCGACAAACTTTTTGTCAGGATGTGCAAGAATGAGAGAGGACCCGAGTGCATAACACACAGGTTTGAACAATGAAAAGTAAGCCTTTGTTGGCTGTTCCAAAAAACATTAAAAATTAAAACAGGAAACTACAAAAAGAGGCACAAGGAATGAGGGTAACACACTCCAGTAACAAACAGATGAACTCACAACAGGAAAGACAGGACTGTAATTTACTCAAACACTCAGAGGGGTGATTGACAGTTGGACACAGGAAACACAGGTGGAAACAATCAAGCACAGGTGAAACTAACAAGGGCAGGGAGGGAAAGCAACAACAGCAGGACACGAACCACAATGACACACATGCGAGAAAAAAACAGGCACTTTATGTTAACGATTACACTAGTTACACAAGTAACACAACACAAACTTTCTGGTTACGTTAGCCACACCTGGTGTTAGCCAAGCAAAAGACAAACAAACTAACTAAAAAACACTAAACAATAAAAAATATCTATTTTTTAAAAAAAAACAAAAACAAAAATGCTTCTGCTCATCACTTTTAAATGATCACTCATTAAAATCCATAGCACCTCAAATTTGAAAAGGTGTTTTTTTTGGGGTTTTTTTTGGAATAGTCAAGCTTAACATTAGCTGGCACAACATTAGCTTATAACCAGCTGTTGCTGTTATAGCCATATCAGTTGTTGGGGTGGGACAGTCTGATCCGCTGACAATAACCAACTGTGACATTATCAGTAATAAGTGAGCATGCTTGTGTTTGTTTTCTTATGTTAGTGCCCTTACTTGTTTTCAGGAGATGAGATTTGAGGTGAGGATGAGGAGGAGAGGAGAGGGGAGGAGAGGGCAGACAGAAGACGAACAGGAGGAGAGAAGGAGATAATGAAAATACAAATGTACAATTGTTAAACGTATAGTTTAAAAGAGGAGTTTAGAATGTTCATCAGATTTCCCCTCTCTTTCAGAATTCTCAGGAATCTGGAACATTCTAATAGAGTTGCATCGGGATACAGAGGGTTGATGGGATTTTTCGCAAAATGACGACTATGACTTGAGTCATCTTTTCTAGCTAAAAGCAGAACCGTTTCTTGCACAAGAAAGGATTCACTCGTGCCCCGGGATTGCAACATAATGTGTCAAAAATATTGCAGTTCCAATGATTTGCTGCTTGTACATGCACACAGCACACCCATATATGCCTCCACACACTTAAATTCCATTTCTTCATCTTGTAACAGTCCTGTGGTTATTGACTGACATTTGAGAGTGAAATCACTCTATGTGGAAGACGAAGGAACAAACTTGCTCAGTTTCATCTTCCATATGTCGCGGTTCTCCACTCCCTCCCTGGCCTCTGTCCCAGCCCCGTGCCCTGTGGGCAGGAAGCGGGGAAGACTTCCACCTTATCCCCTATTGATTTCTCCTTCTCAGCAGTGTCATTTATTTGCAGGGAGATATAAGTGGGACTGATTAGAACAAGGGGCCTGATTGATTTGCGCACACAAGCCGTGCGACAACCAGGAGAAAATCAGGCCCGGCAGGGAGGGAGACCATTCATCTGAGGTTTGTCCAGCTCTGTCATGCCAGAAAACATTATCCTCTATATGCGAGCGCGTGTGTGTGTGGAGGCATGCGTATGTGTGAGTGATTGCAGGGTGCACACAAGTGCTTTAAATCAGCCTGAAAAGCTTCGAGGTGAAAAAAAAAAAGCAACGAAATGCAATTTGCATTCCAATTTGATAGGCACCCCTTACACCCCATCAGATGATAAGATAAATGATGGTGGGCGCCTTTTGTAAAGTGCTCCCTCGATTCAAACTCCTTTGATTGATTTGAGGTGGACGCTGACCCTGGCACTGAAGCACCATTATAAACATCTCCAATGTCCTTGTTTGCACATTACGTCTTGCTGAGTAACTCTAATAGGCATCTTTCACTTGTTGTGTTAACGGGATGAGCAGAGTCAGATCTACCCTCCCATCTCTGAATTGATTAAAACAACGGGCCTTAATAAAGAGCTTAAAGCTTCTCTTGCTCCATGTGTCAGCCATGTTTCTTCATCTGTCGCCCCTGAGAGTTGTTGGTGCTTTTGAACTGGATGGAAACGTTAAATCTAACACAGAGCTGATGTAAACACTTATATCTGCTCCTTTTCAAACCCCCCAAACAAATCCAGTTTCTGATGATTCACTCTCTTTGCCTTCTGCTGTTTTGAGTCAGCAGAAATCCATTAGGCTCCACTTAAGTGGAGTTAGCTGGATTTTGTTTAATTAAGCAGAATTCGGCTGAGAGTCAGAAGCCATTCGCTATAAGGATCTGGTCATGGCTGAACGTCGCTGAGACCGAGACACATGCCCCCCAATTTCCTTAAAAGCGAGGCATGTTCTTGTAAACAACTCCTCCGGCTGAACATGGCAATTTTTCCACATCTTCGCTCAAAGGGCATCCTCTTTGCATTATGACGTCCTTAATGAAAAAGAAGCAGAATGGGAAAAAGTGAAAATTTCACGAGATGCTTCTTTCTAATGTCTGCGGAAGCCATGGGCCTCTAAAACAAAAAAAGCTCTTGCAGCTGGCCTGCCAGACTGCTTCCACAATCAGTTAGTCATAACTACACCTTCCTAACACCGCTGACTAATCTTACCTGCAAATGCCACAGTGATATTTTCACATTGCAAATCTCCCCTTCTGCTATCTCCAGAGGAGCTACGGTTTGAGACTGATCCCGTGCCCTGCAGGGGACAGACTAGCCTTCCAAGCAGCACTATTATCGCTAAATATCTGATAATGAGCATAAAAATCAACCGCATTCAGTTTGCATTCTGCAGCATATCATGCAGCTGTCATTGCTGGTGGGACTGATTTGGAACAGAAATGCTGCACTTTGCTTGTTTTCACTGGTCACCCTTCTAGTCTGTTCCTGGGAGAACTGTGGCTTAAAATGAGAGGAATTCACCTTCATAGAATTTATGTTCAGACATACTGATGACTTTGTCTTCACTTTTCAAAATATACTTCTGGCACCTAATATCCTTTGGCCAAATTAATAAAAGTATAATAATAGTTGTTGCCGGTCCACACTTGTGTTTACCGCCAGTCTGGTCTATTTATACAGAACTTCATCAAGAGTCTGCCTCCCAGCACTTTGCAGAGTGACGTAACTAATCAGAAGTCCTTCCCAGAAGTAAACAATGCAGTACAATAGGTAACAGATTAAAAGCTAGGACACCAAATAATATGTATGGAATATAATATACTGCCAACATGGATTTTAGGGGATTTAAAAAAAAACCCAGAGTAGGCTAAACCAAATTTAGTCTTGTGATCTCTAAATTAAATTAAGCTGCCCCAAGACAGTGGGGGTCCCTTTTGAAACTTCATTTCTGATTAGTATTTTAAAAAACCTTTGCATGGTGAGATTACAAAACAAAGTGAAATAATAAAGGCCACAGGATGTGATTCTAACTCACTTCCACTCCAGTAGTTCCCCTAACCTGAAGTGCCAGATGGTTTGTCGGACTAAACCATCCAGGAAATGGTCCTTGCTCACCCTTTGGAAAAAAGGGTCAGCACTATCAAAATGAATTAACTTTTTTCTCTCCCCCAGTCTAACACTGGCTGATTTAAGCTAATCAGATCAATAAACTATTGAATCTAGACAGAAGAGGAAAACCAACCAACCAGCAGTCTGAGAGGTTTGGAAAGCTTTAAGCTCTAGTAACATGTTGTTGGCTGATTCTTACTTTGTTTGTAATTTTTAAATGAAAGGCATTTAAAAAAAATAACAGACAAAATGGCAGGTGAGTGGATATTTCATCTATCTCTTGTCGCCTAACAAGACACCTGTAGCCAGGACTTCATGCCCCCAGTAGATCCTCATAAGCTGCTGAGTGAGCTGAACCAACTGTGCTAAGATAATGTGGCAGAATTTGCCCCAGTGGTCACTCGAGCTATTACAATGAAAGAAGTCACATGCAAACGAAGAAACATGTCACCCACAGACCACCATCATAAAAGAGACTACACCTCCCACGAAGGCTGTGCGTTTGTAAGACCGTCCCGAGCCTGGATAAGAGTTTCTTTGTGAGATGTCTGAGGTTAAGTTTGTTGGGCAAGTGGGAACGTACTGCTGAGGACAGCAGAGAGACAGCCAAAAAAAATTAAGGCGCACCTTATCTGGCAGAGAGGTGTGGAGAAGGAAAGTTTCTGAAGCTATCATGGAGGATGAAGCATAACTGCGCCTTCAAGTCCTTACACATTTGGTGCCACAGCTTAATAGTCCCCTCAGGAAATTTTTATTCAGCTACCATTTTGGAGTTCACTGCACAGTTCTCATCATATAAAAAAAGTAATAATAGATAAATAAATAAAAAAGTGTAAATAAATAAATAAACTTTGCCCTTAACAGCAGCATCAGTAATATTGTTGTGTATCTACCAAATTCAAGGTCTGGCCAAGTAGTCCTAATTCTGCCTCCCTCACCAAAATGAAAGCACTTAGTCTGCATCTTCTCTCAGCAATTGATCTTGAATGTCCTTCTCTCTGTGGAGACTTTAGCTTGTTCCCAGTCTTTAATGCTCATCTATCTGCCTTTCCTTCTACCTCTGTCTGTCTGCCTGCCTGCCTCGCCCCCCCTCTACTTGTCCTCTTTGCATGCATAGTAACGAAATGTGCCTGCCTGAAAGTCGTTTATCCTAATGTGGGAGGAAGTTGCAGCTT
The DNA here is from genome assembly GCA_024447675.2 of Pterophyllum scalare. Classification (NCBI taxonomy): domain Eukaryota; kingdom Metazoa; phylum Chordata; class Actinopteri; order Cichliformes; family Cichlidae; genus Pterophyllum; species Pterophyllum scalare. The sequence continues at coordinate 55,693 of JAMQGT020010729.1, read as the reverse complement.
TACTGGCCTGCTCATGACTTATTCAGGATAATGTGAGACTGTGACGCTCTAATGGCATCCTGTTGGAGAGCCACTAACAAATGGCAGGCCTGTAGTGTCCACCCAGAGTCTGATTAATAAGTGGTGGCAATCGATGGAGGTGGTGGCTTAACCCCTGGGGTGATCTGTGGGGAGAAAACCAGACAGGGGAACAGTATGGACAGAGTGTACCTAATGGAACATATGTTTGACCAGCTGAGTGTATGTGTGTCTTTGTGTATGTGTTTGAAATCCCTTGTGCCACTTGTGAGGAATGAATAGACAGGAGTTAAGTGTCTTGCTCAAGGACAATTTGACAGCTTATCTAGATACCCGTGGACATAATGTCTGCATTTTTTTTAGCTTCCAGTAATGTATTATTTCTGCATTCATTCATTCATGGATTCATCCAATGTGAAAAGCATGCGATGACCCTCATTTTTTGCAAGTTCTTCCTCTGAGTTGAGCTTCATGCTAGGCAAACTATTTTCTCTTCACTGTTTTGACCCTGTGAAAAGAAAATACACACAACTGCAGCAATTTGGTGGTCAGTGAAGACATGGAAAAGCCATCAATAAAACTACAGAGGCAATACACAGAGGGAACATGGCACATCCCTGAAGCGTTCCCTTTTTAAACAGCTACTGTTCTTTCCCTCAGCTAACTCCCAAACGATGACAAGCCAATTAACCTGCATCATTAGTTTGAGAGGAAGCTCTTTTAAATGAAACCACAAGGCAGAACTTTAAGGAGGTTTTGCATTATTGATCTAATGTCAGGGCCGGAAGCAATGGTTGTCATTGGGGAGTTGACGCAGGCTGGAGCGAATTACAGTAATGGCTATCTGTGCCATCTGAAAATCAGCTATCATTGTTAACCACTAATGGCCTGTAACATACTGTTAGTGTGCTTGCTAATGCATTGCAGATTAGCTGGATTTGGTTTCCTCCTCTTCATCTGTTTCTCAGAGTACAGATTTGATGGGCAAGTTTCAATGTGGATTATCTGCATTAAAAAACAATTTTCACCTAGAATACTTTCTTTAAACGTGTGCTTTCAGCAGGTAGTGTTATAGGTTCTGGATCTTTGTGTATGCATTGCACCCTCTCTCTGGTGAAGAAAGAGAGGCATATAGCTTCTTTGTTGATTGGCCTGATATGAAAAATTATTCTTGCTAAATATTTGGTATACTGTACAGTACCAGTCAAAACTTTTGACAGTATTTATCAAATGCAGAATGAATGAACAGATGGTTTAAATGCTAAAGCAACTGCTGTTCTCATTCCTAGGGCTTCAGATATTGTTGTTTTGTCAGACACAAAGGAAATAAGTGGTTGGCACCACCAAAATGATTGTGAAAATTGTGCTGTGACCTTGTGGTCTTGCTTCAGATGGCCACTTTGAAGCCAGGGACCAGGTTTTTGATCACTCACAATTAGTTGCCGTGCACAAACCAACTTTGGTGTGTCAAGACAGCGATAAAGTTGCAAATCTGTTGCCATCTACATACACAGAAAGTCACATTAAATAGAAATTGTCACAGTTACTTACAGCCAAAACCTCACAGATCTGAAACAGAAGTTCAGAAATTCCTCCACAAAGTGATGTCGTTTTTACAGAATGGTGATCTAACTGCAAAATGACACACAATTCCCTCAGCAACCTCTTTTTTTAATATATGAATATAACCAGAATACAACCAGCTGGCAGCCAGTGCTGAACATGTGTCCTCATCAGTGCAGACTGGCTTAGATTGATTGCAATTTGTTGGCAATCTGTCCTCATTTATAAATCACAAACTGCAATTTGAAAACTTATGCAGTCTGTCTGAGATTGTTTGGAGACAGGTTGCCTCCCACCAGGCAACCTGTGCAATCGACTTGCACTCAGAGGTCGAGGGTGTTGCACACACAATCTCTGAGTTACCAGTTGGTCACTTCAGGTGAATTAGTGAAATCCCATTATGAAGCCTTAAAATGAAGGAAGTTTTACATACATGGTACAACAGTGTTCGCCTGATCTCTGGTTGCAATATCTGACCAAGCGAGGCATGGATCTGACTGTGAAACTGTTCACTCATTGGCTAACGACCACAACCACAGTCGCCCCCTCCTGGCTATGAAAAAGAATGCAGATCTTCTGTTAGTGTCACTTTTTAGACCCTACCTTTAGTGAAGCCGGCATCATCTGACAGGAAAACAGGATTTAAAGTCTCGGGATTAAAGCATGTTGTTTAAAGCAGACAGTAGAAAAGATCTGTTTTCTCCACAAATTTTGTGCTTTATATGGAGGAAGGTTTGGCTTGTAACACAAAACCTTGGAATTCCTTATTAAACCTTTTTACGAGTGTATGTATAAAACTCTCCTTCAAAAAGAAACCTCGCTACATCAGTTACTGGTTCACTATTTTGCTCCAGGTTAGTTCTCATGGAAATTCATAGTCCCCCAATCCATTTACATAAATAAAAAAAAAGATTGGTGAAGTTTGAAACTTTTTTTTTTTTCACATAAATTCTTCACAATCCCCACATTAGTTTTAGTACCTAAAACCTGGATAATAACCGGGCGTTTTCACATCCTTCATCGTCACATTGTGAAAGGTTTTTGGAGATACAATAAAAAAAATAATTTTCACTCGCACCTCACATGTATTATTAACTACTCGAGAGGAGATTCTCTCATATCTTGTTACCCATAAAAAAAACCAGTATAAGTTTAATACAACACCCATGCTCATTGCAGTAGATAGAGTGGTGTCCTTTTTAATAGGGTGAGACTCAAGACTCAAGTTTTATTCTGTTGGAAAAATGTTAATTTCAATCAGTTAGAATTGTTATGAGAGCCATGAAACCAAGAAGCAAAGCTTCCTTAATTCCTTCACACGCATGTATGCCCTTAGTGTGGGTAGGACGTGATCCTGTACTTCATTTGAAATGTACTGCGCGTGCCTTACTAAAGTGATATGTAAGCAAAAAAAGAAGTGTTGAGAACATGCTGCTTTGCCGTGGCACTACTCCCTGCTTGTGTGTGCCACAAGCATGCCTCATTACCTTCAAAGCGCATTTTCAAACAGCGTTTTGGGAAGTTCGCCAACATTTCTTTTTCCTCGGGAAATTTTTCAAAACAATTTGGTTTTGCCATCTTTATTTTTGTGATTTGAGCTTTGAATAATTAATGTTCTCTCTGCTTGTCTCATTGAGCACATCACACACAATTCTCATCCATCCCCCCGCCTTGGCTTATTGTCAGCAATGAAGAGGCAGACAGTAAATTTAAATATATCATGCCACATATGTGTAATGTTTGAGGGTGAGGACTGCGAGTAATTACCAATAAAGGGCGAGACATTAGCCCCAAGTGGTCACAAGTACAAGAAACAACATATTGAGTGTCATTGACTGGATTAATCAATTTTACAGCTTCTTGCTTGCTTTTTATTTGGGTTTGCAGGTGGGACATTTCAGCATCCCTGAGCTGCAAGAAAGAGCAAAGCATTCAGCACATTCTTTCAATGCATAAAGCTCCGGGGGTTATGTCTCTCAAAGGAGCTGAAAATGAACAGTGGGCCTGACACTTCTGAAAACAGAGCCAGATTTATAGACAAACGTGCTCAACCAGACATAAGTCAATTTGTTTAAATATCCTGTGACTTTGCAGCATTATCAGCGAGCTCAGGCTTCAAGTTATCCCCCACCCCCACCCCCCTGCTCCAAAGCAGAGATGCAATTATAGATGCTCTGTTATAAGTTGAGGATGTATTTGTGTTTCCATGCATGCACACTTGCAACGGGTGGACAGACTTGATTTGCGTGCGTGGTGGAATGAGCACACCGAGCTGTGGCGCTCATCCCTCTGCCTGATGACTGATAGTTGCCCCGTAGGCAGGGCTCACCTGGCTTTCCCCTGCGACCCTTCACCTTTCCCGCCGCGCTGTGGAGCCTCGGCTCCGTGCAGCATGTTATTTTGAGGGTTAACTTAAAGGAGGCCACAAATGTCACATTTTGAAATATGTTAACGTCTGAGGCAACAGACGTAATCCAAATGTCCCACTTTCACGGAAACGTTTTAGTATGTTTTCAATATATTTCTGTTCAGACTAACACACTGGGACTGTCCACCATGACTGCCAAAATAGACAATGTGCTTTCCAAGCAGACATGATATGAACCACAATAACGTTCATGCAGGGGAAGCTTTTGTTCCATAACCTTACTCTGCATGTCTCTCAGGGAGCTTCTCCTCACGGAAGAGCCTTTTCCAACAGTGAAACATATTTTCCCTGTTACCGTGTTGAGTGTAACTGAAGGTCTGAGCCATAAAATTCAACAAGGCATAGATGACTGGCCTTGATCGCACCATGAACTATGAATTCGCCAGAGTGACAACAGGCGTTACTACGATGAGAATCCAGCTTACAAAGCAATTTGCAGCGATGCTCCGATCAAGCTGATGCCTAAGCTAACAGGGAAAGAAGCACATTGTCTGCACCTTAGCGTGGACTTGCCGCTCATATTCCAAATGTTGTCAGCAGACACTGCTACTTTCACCGATGTTTTTTTCCCTTCTTTCCATGTTAAGTGTTTGAGGTCAAGCATGTTGACCTGGCCTGCAGTTGAGTTGCCACCAGTGATGGACAAAGAGGTGATAGATGTGGACTACCTCCCTCCTTTCCCTGCTTTCTGTCCATCTGCTTCTGTCCCTCCAGCTCAGAAGAAGATAGCTATCTCAGATCCCTATTGGCCTAAATCAAACAGGACCCCTCTGTGGCCTAGTTTGAGGGGGGCTAAATGGGGACACACAGGGGGATGGGCATGGGGGGCTCAAGCAGCTTTAAGGTTCAAAGGCCTCGATCCCCTCCAGAAGCTGACCACTGTCAACTCCAGTAGAGCCAACACCTTTGATTGCCTCCATGTCCTCTTGTATCTACCAGAGGTTGTCCACCGCGACTGACACATGCTAAAGGCTGTTAGCTTTGATGGTGAAGATGGGGAGAGGGGAAACTGCTGAGCCCATGTTCAACAGGACATATACACACTGTGGCTACTAGTGTTTAACTCCGCTAAATGCACCCTTTCCTTGATTAACTGTGTCCTTCAGTGTGAGTGCAGCTATTGACGTTCGTCTCCCTCATGCATCTTTGCTAAAACTTGCTGACGCCACCATTTTTATTTTTTTATTTTTTTTTTGTCAGAGTTTGACTGAAACCCCGTGTAAATCAAATTAATGGCAGCGGACTGCGATGGCATCTTATTTTCCCTGACAGTGTATCGCATTGCAGAGAGGCACATGGAATGTATTCCGAGGATGTTGGAGGAGGGCAACATGCCTCATTGGCTTTCCTGTGATGTCCTCGACCGCTTTGAAGATGTCCTCCAGCTCCATTCACCTTTTGAATTCTTATCACGGCCCAATAGATCAGTAGTGAAATATACCCTCAAAAGTTATGAATTCATGAATTTTACACAGGAATATCTTTCACCCAGTCCATATCACCAAGGGGAAAGTTTCCTCGCTCAGAGGTAAAGTTGCAGCCTGTAAAAAAGAAAAAAAGTGGAAGATAGCAGCATTGATATTCCATGCTAACACCTGCGTCATGTTGCCTGGAATTAACTTCATGTAAGGGAGGGTCTGTGCTTATTTTATATAAAGGTCACCTTTTTATAAGCCTGATAAAGGTTGAGATCATGCATCCAGCGTGGAATAAAAATGATGTACTGCACTTCTAATGCTGTGTGTTAGGAGTGTAACTTCTCTCCACGTTGCAAAGAAAATCAGCCACATGGGAGTCTCATGGGAGTGATCAGGATCATCTGCAATAAATGAGACTATAATAATTGCCATGATGTGTCAACAGAATATCTTAATATGAGAGTTCAGACACGTGCTGGTGTGGGTGTGGGCCCACATGTTCTGTACTGTACTGTCTGCTTCTTCCTTGTTCCTTATAATAGCTCCAGCAGTGTGTACTAACACAGCAGTGACTCATTCCGTCTCAAGTTTGCACTTGCAAACAATCACAGGCGGACAAGTGTGAGCGCTGGTGCCAACACACACACACACACACACACACACAGCACACACACACACAAAGGCATATCTCTTTCCATATAAACATTGTCTGAAGGATGCAGATAAACAGCTGTGATTTACTTCACTTTTCCATTTCTGCTCGCACCAATGTGCCAGATCGCAGCAGGCTTACTCACATCCACATCCCTCCTGTTTGCATCTTTCAGAAGCTGTTGAATGGGGCCTAGCTTGGTACATGATAGCACAGTACAGGTTAACAGTGATCATGGCTCCAGGGAGAGAGAAGCCTGAGATGATGGAATAAACAACTGTGATTTACCTCCCTTGTTATTCAGCAGGGATGGGGGGGGGGGCAGAGACATCGGTCATAGTGGCCTCTGGTCTCTCTGAGAGCAGCCGGCTGCTCGCGTCGCCCTGAGCCAATTGTCCCAGAGGTCGAAAGGAACAGGGAAGCAGCTGGAAGTGTGAGAACAGCACGCAGCATTTACAATAGGAAAACACACACACACACACACACACAAAACTGACATACACATTATCACATCCTCTCCTCTTATCAGGCCACATCTGTTTCCTGGAGCTCACGGAGCTCACGGTGGCTGACCAACGCTACCGAGCGACCCAGGAGGACCTGCGCTGTTCAGCCGAGCTGCTATTCATAAATGCTCATCTTCCCCGAGTGAGTCACACAGAGACCCAGGTCCACTCATTTATCTCTCCTCACTCCAACATCTATAAACACTTAGAGGATGTTCACCGTGTCCTCGATAGCCTCAGTGGCCTACAGTAACAATAGCAGACCTAGAGCGGATGTGAGATACTCAAGCTAGGAGTTAACCAGTTTGTTGTTTCTACGTGTGCATTTTGTGTTTATTTGGAATTCAACCAATGGGCCATTTCTTTTTTTTTTCAGAGGAAGGGTTTCCTTTCTTTTTTTAAACAAATGCATTAAAACGTTCCTTCAGAAGATGATCATTTCCTGCAAGTTGAATCAAAACAGAACAGACCTTTGAAGTTTTCTCGATCGCTCCAAGGTTTAAGAGACTAATAAGTAATGAAATCTTCAGGCTGTTTTAATTACATTTTCATTCAGAGTGTGGGAGATTTTTTTTTAAACTATTACAATCAGTGCGGAAGATGGGATATTCGTTTTTCTTGTAAAAACCTGCCTCCTACATTACCCACAATGCTTTCAACCTAAAACAGGTCAGATTTGCAGGTATCCTGATACTGTAAGCTAATGTCGCCGGGAGCCTCGAGCAGAGATGAGGAGATATCCACAGAGGTGTGGTGAAGTCATTTCTTTCTCACTCCACTCCCTCAGACTTTTTAGTTAATACTGACTCGCACAATTTTTTTTAACACCATTGTTTTCTACATATGCAGTAGTGTTCTCTAAGACCTGTAAACAGACTTTCATGTGTAAAATCAGTGCAATTCCCCTTTCCCTTAGAGCCTTCTTACATAATTTGGTTCCATGATTTGCCACTGAGTCATGGCTTTGTGGTGTAAGCTCCTGGATTATATAACTGCCTCTTTCTGAGGGTCCAGACAGCAAAAAATCTTTTAACTCACCTCAAAGCCTCTTTTCAAAAGCGTTTTATTAAAGCTTCTTTTCCCCAATTTGAAGCTTTTTAAACAAGTTTCTGCTCATCTTTGTTTGGGCTCATCGTCTGTTGTGTTACATAAAATTAATTTATTTTAGTGTTTCCTACGCATACATTTAACTTGGGTGGGCTGGCCAGGTATGTTAATGATCTGTTTTGCCAAGAATATTTTAAGGAGCACATCGGATGGACCAGAACATAATGTTCCAGAGGTGTTTTATTGGATTTAGGTCAGGTGAGCGTGGGGGCCAGTCAGTGGTGTCAGTTCCTTCAGGAACTGCCTGCATACTCTCACCACATGAGGACGGGCATTGTTGTGCACCAGGACAGACTCACGACCCACTGCAGGTTCTGGCAGTGAATCCAAGGATTTCATCCCAATACCTAATGGCAGTCAGGGTGTTGTTGAGGTCTGTAGAGGTCTGTGGACCCCTACATGGCAATGCCTCCTCAGATTGTCACTGATCCACCACCAAACTGGTCATGCTGAACAATGTTACAGGCAGCATAACATTCTCCACAGCTTCTCAGACCCTTTCTTGTCTGTCCTATTGATGTGCCATCCTGGAGGAGTTGGACTACCTGTGCAACCCCTGTAGGGTTCGGGTATCACCTCATGCAACCAGTAGTGACACTGACCGTAGCCAAATACAAAACTAGTGGAAAAAAACCCCAGAAAAGATGAAGAGGGGTGCTAGGGTGGCTCAGTGCGTGAGCAGGTGACCTCCACATGCCTGTGGGGCAGTAATAAATAAAGGCAAAAAAAAAAAAAACTGTCAGTGGCCTCCACCTGTTATATATATTTGAACAGTGACACAATTATTTCTAATTTTGCCTCTGTACAATTAAAATCTACAGAAGATTAAGCAAAATTCAGCACAGATTTCTGTGTTAATACATGGGGGTTCACAAACGTATTGCCGTAACTGCTTAGGAAAGACATTTCTGTATGTCATCCCTCATGTTTAGAGGCTTTTTTTTCAGAGCCATAAAAATATCTGAAAAGTTGACTGACAAGCAGTTTCTTGGCCCCGAGAGGCCTGCTGCTGCATTATTTCATGACAAATTAAACAGATAAAAGCCCTGGAGTTGATCTTGCATTTAGCTGCTCTTCTCTGGAATTCCCAATATGAGGTCCAAAGAGATGTTGGAGCAAGTAAAGGAGGCCATCATCAAGCTGAAATGCCCAAATAAACCCATAAGAGAGACATAGAAAACTTTAAGAGTGGCCATTGGCTCATTCTTACAAAGAATGAATGCACTGACCAGGCCAGTAACACCAACAGGCTTGGAAGACCACATAAGGCAACTAAATTGGGTGAAGCAGGATGTATTGTGACATGAAAAGGGCTGTGCTCTGCAGTCAGACAGTCGACTACAAAGAATTTTCATCCAAGTATTAAAAAAAACAATCCTTGTATTTACAATTATATTATGTTGTCCAATTAATTTTGAGCCTCTGAAAATGGGGCCTGTGTATGTATCGCATTAACTGTTTAGGCTGTAATCCCTAAACAGTTAATGCCTTCATTTGATTAAACTCTGTGAAATAAAACTGAAAGTCTGCACTTCATTCACATTGTGACTGATTTTAAAATCCACTGTGGTTGCGCACAGAGGCAAGATTGTCCAAAATCTATGGACCTAACTGCATATTTGTTTAATATAACCTCCAGGATGTGAGTTGTACTGAAATGAAGGGGTAGATAATGAAACAAAGACAAGGAGGAAGACAGAGAGAAGAGAGTAGGAGAGGGCAATAATTTGTTCCACTGTGCTCCGAGCATTTTAAACACTATAGCAGACAGAGGCTGTGATGAAGCATCATGTTTTGCACTCAGCAGGAATGCACTATGGGATGCAAATGAGACCTTGATTGCATTAGTAACCATTTTCTCTTTCGATGCACAGCACATACAGATGTTAGGGATCTGTAAACTATACACTCCCCTTGAACCGGCCTGTTGGGGTTAAGCTTACTGAAACATTGCAGCTGTGAGAGATTTGCATCTCCGCCCTCCTCCTCCTTCCTCTTTCCCTGTGTTGCTTCATCTTTCCATTCCACACAATGGCATCGTCTGCCTCCAGATGACCCGGACCTCTCAGGTCCGAGGCAAAGGCCGCTGTCACTTCTGTTGCTGCAGCCCCACAGGATATGCTTGCCCACATGTGCTTGTGTGTGTGTGTGTTTGGTACATGTGTAAATGCCATCATGATTCACTCTGTACACACAATACAGACCTGACCGGGAAGGCCTTTGTTTTGGTCCGGGCCTTATTCACTTTCCTAAACCACACACGCACACGCGCACACACACACACACAAATCCCTGCCATAGTCCCTCATGAAAGAGATGGCAGAGTGGTTATGAATGAAAAGCGGGGAGGAGTCGGGGGGGCTGATAAACGGGCTGTGCACAATGACACTTAACAAAATGTCTGAGTCAATTCAAACACATCTAAATCCTTCCTCTTCTCCTGGGCTCCCCACTGACGCTCCATTATCCCTGCTCCACACAAAATCCCTTTAAATGGAGAACCTCAGAATGGCAATGGGGATATGAAACAAAACTGTCTATTCATCTGCACATCTAACTAGAGTCCTATTAAAACCCCACCGGGAAATATTTGCATGATGTGTTAAATCTGTCATAGTAAACAAAATGCTTCTTTTTGTTGTTGTTGCTTTTTTTTAGCTCTTGCTCACCCAATCTTCTATGCTGCTCTTTCCCCTCTCCCTGACCCCTTATAAAAAAAAAAAGAAAAAGCTTGTTTTTGCCTACATCACTCAATTTTCCCAGCTACAAAGTGATGCTAACTGCCCCGATGAGTCCATCCTTAAGCAATCTAAGCAAAGCTGAGTCTGTCTCTGAAGTACCATCAAGAGGCCACTGAGCGTATGCATTTCTGAGCATGCTCCAGTGAATGGCTGCTTGCACCCCCCCTACCCCCCACCCTAACCCAACCTCCACTTCACTTCCATCTGTCTGCAGAGGCATCACAGCACTGCAAAGGCAAGGAAGATCAATGGCTTGCTTCTGCCAGTTCAAACCAAGGGATTGAGCTATTCACAGCAATCTATGCTACAGTATGATATACAACAAAGACAGGTTCTCTGCAGGTCTGTAAACATGCGTTTCGCTTTATTTGTTCTGAACCTCTGCCTGGCTGCTGCTTTAGGCACTTACTGTCTTGTACCGATGAGTAAATGATTCATTCCTGTGGCTTTAATGTTATACTTTATGAAGTAGTACCACTCCTGGAAGTCAACCTAAAGATGTTTGGCCCTTGAGCTATAGACCATTCACAAAATATTCTTCGTGGTGGAGTGCATAGTTATGGTAGGAAGCTGGCAAAGTGAACATTTCACGGCACTACACTGTCACATATTAATACAGGAACAAGAGCTAACAGTTTGGTTCTTGTACTTAAGGCATGCCAACAGCCTCTTCAGACCAGCAACTTGATTCCAATACTTGATCTGACCAAGCAATGAGTCTAATATGACAATTACACACTTGGAGTAGCCCGCTTGCCAAAAGCCCTCACAGTTAATGACAGGAGATGGCGGTTAATCACATCCTTATGCAGGGATCAGGGTGCGGCTCAGGGGAGCTAAAGCCTCTGTGTAACCTGCCAGCGCAATTACCTTTTAGCAATTACAGCGAGCGTTGTTCGGCACACTTCAGCAAAACCATTACAACAAAGAGACGTATGCCAGGCAGTGCAGCAGGCCGGACCGCCATCAAAGGCTGCAGCGGTTTCTAGGTCAAATGCAGGACACTGGATTTGCTTAAACATACTCCCTCTCAAGTTACCCCCACTCTGAATCAATTTGTCACAAGTTCAACACTCACAGAAAACAAAGCTATCAAGGCCGTAATGGTTCAGTCCGCTAGATAGAAAAAAGAGAAAGGATACATGTACAAAAAATGTTCAAAATGCTGAAGTCAGTCAGCTTGGGATTGGCTTTATTATCCATTTCATACTCCTTAAGAGGCTTAAAATGTTATAATTGGTCAGGGTGATAGGTACTACATGTGTTTAATCCATATGGAAGCCAGAGAAACACATGTTTGTGAGTGCATTTAGTTCACAGGATCAGCTGTCCTCTGTGACCAACATCTGTTAGCCTGACGGTGCCCCCAAGCTAAAGTACAGTGCGAGAGACAGATTTAGCGTGCAGACACACACATGCAGAACACATACAGTATTAAAAAACATCTAATGGCCATATGTCCGTTGAATTGAAAACATTTTGGCATACAGATGCGTTTTTATAATTGCATATAAAAGTAAAGTGGCAGGAAAAAAGGTGCTCTCAAGCCTAGAATGTCTTCAACTAAAAAAACCCCATAATGTCTCATTTAATCCCATTGTGCGGCCATAACAGCTTTTACCTCAGTTAATTATTTCCAAATCTTAAACAAATACATAAGGTACAGCCTTCAATTGGATTTCAATGTGCAAGTCAGGCCTCTGGAGGCTGAAACTGCTGCTGTTCTGTATCCATTTTTACTGGGTAATCAAATGACTGATAATGCTGGCTGTGTGTTCTCAGAGATGAGGGGAAATGCAGCATCTTAGAAAGATAAGAAATCAGTTCCTGCTTTTTTTCTTTTTTTTTTTGATTGGATTACATCTTGGGGAGGGTAATCCTTCATAGTGCTCACTCTGGGAGTACATGCAGACCAGAAAGTAAATGTAGACGTGAGGAGGGAGGGGGGGGAATGAAGAGGATTTTGGAGAGTTGAATCCCAAGACAAGCTGAGGAAATCTGAGTAGGGAGAGTGAATTAGTAACGCCATCCTATATCCCTCAGTAATGGCTGATGAGGTGTTCTGGAGCAGCCACTTCTTATGGAGGCTCCCAGGTGTAAATTTATCCCCCTTAATAATGTTTATGATGCTCACCATTTAAGTTAGCTTACTAACATTTTTTAATTATTACTTAATACCAAGGAGAGTTGAATTCAATTTCTATTCAATGAATTGAATTGAATGCATTTACCTTATTCTAATTCTGACACAGAGCAATTAACAAATTAAAATTTGGGTTTGATAGTGGTGCTTAATGAAATGTTAAATGAAAGAGACCAAAACTGTAGTGTGAGAAATGTTCTCGTCAGCACTGAAACCTGGGCTCGAATAAGGGAACAGTGACGCTGCCCGTGATAACGATTTCTTCATACAGCGATTCTGCGATACTTGTTACATTTGTGATGTATCACAATATCTGTGTAAGTAAAGAAGAAAAATACTAAAAAAAAATAAATAAATAAAATAGTTTGCTCTCCACCACTGTATGCATTTCTCGCTACTTCTTCTTTACTGCAAGTTTGCTTTTGTTTTCATTAACTTTACCCATTTCATATGAATCATGATGACATATTAGCTTACAAATAATTTGTCCTGCCCCGACATTGTAACAGTTGAATTGCATGAAAAAAACTCAGCAGAATCAGTGGGAACCAGTCGCAGTTACAGGTAGCTCCACACCATAATCTTTAGCAGTGCATGGCAATAAAACTATAAGCTAGAGATTGGCTGATTTTTATCTATGTGCGCCTTGAGACTTAAAGCTAATTGTAAAGTTCTATGTACAGTACCTTTAACTTTTTAATCAAAGATCCATTTGGTTTTTCAAGGCTTAATTTGGAGAGTTAATAACCAGCCCGTAGTGCTCCAAATGAGCCATAGATTTCATACAAGTATCCAGATAATTTATGGAGTATCATCATATGTGTCGTATGCATGTAACACACATTTAAGAATCCTTAATATGCTATCTGCAGCGCTCCGATAGAAGCGCAGATAGAAACTCTGATGTGGTAGAATGCTCTGCCAGCCTTACAGAAGAAAGAAACATATATGACAGCAAAGGTAATGATGATTAACAGACTAAAATAGAGGAGTCCAAGACTGCATACCTCTGCAAAGGCTGAAAATTTATAGCACACATGAATTGAGTGACTGGATCCCAAAGAATCTCTGGATCCAGATTAGGTTGTGACCAACCAAGTGGTATTAAATTCATCCAAAAGAGCCCCAAATCCAGATCCATATTCAGATCAATTTTAAAATTTAATCACTTCTAAGTTGGGCCAAATCCTACTTCCGGTAGAAATTTTCATGCAGAACCATTCGAGTGATCAAAAAGACAACCAGACAAACTAAACAAATCTTATAACGTCCTTCACTAGACAACAGAAACCCTCCCGTGTCATATTAAATGCATTATATACATAATTGTGACTGCCAAAGTTCTTATTAACAGTTTGGCAAACAAAATTTGCTTGAGGCGATCACAAATCAGCTCCACATTTCAGGTCAATCTATCCAGTGGCCATTACAGTCTGAATCAATGTGGTGGAATGACCAGCCAACACAGAGTCACATGAATAAAGGATGAAAAACTAAATGAAATCTAGATTGAAACCACAAAACCATTATGCTACCAGTCTCACAGTAAGGAAGTTGAGGAAGAAGCATTTTTGCCAACACTGCTAAATTAATTCTATATTGATAAAATTCCTGCAGCAGTAGAGGCAAGCTTAATGCACATCTCCTCTAAGATCTGCCCAACTTGTTTCTAAAAGTCAGTGTAATCAGTTAGGTAACTTGGCTGGCTTGTAGTGAGAGTCTTCTGTCCTGAGCGCTGAGCTGTGTTTGGAGCAGCTGTCTGGGTGACTGATTGACCTCTGGGGACATGAGTTTGACTACAACCACTGGTCTGGACAACGCGAGAATGAAAGACATTAGAGACATTAGATGGTGCTGATAGATAGTCGCCTCTCTTGTCTGCAGCAAACAAGGCGGCGATCACTTTCTCTAAATTCCTGAAGGTCAGAGTGGGTGCTCGAATAAATATGATGAATTGCTTTCTGCATTGTTACCTTGTTTATTTCTTTCAGTGTCAGGCAGAGGCAGCAAACAAGTCAAAGTAAACCAGAATGGGAATAGAACATATTCAGAAGTTATTCCAAGGCTGAAAAAAAATAAAATAAAATAAAATAAAAAAGTCGTCTTATGGTATTTAATCTGACATCAAATCAGAATTTTCCTCCTCCACAAAGTGATTTTGCTTTGTGCGCTTTTCCGTCAAGAAACAAACAGTTGTCAACAAGGCAACTCTGTTCTGTAGAAGTCCTTAGATAATAGGCCAGATTTGCAGAGACTGAACACTTGTTTACATTCTTTGAGCCCTTGTCACAGTGTGCGAAGCTGCCTGAGGTGAAATGAGTCACTGGCTCATATCAGGTCACATTATAGTAGGCATGTCTGTCTTCAGAACACCTTGGTATGCAACCTGTGCAGGCCTGTCCAATTCCCTTTCTGAGTACAGACATAAAATTAATGGAAGCTCATATTTTCAGCACATCATCATTACTTTGCAAGACAAACATTTAATCCCGGTGCAATAGCAAGCTGAGCAAATTATCTCGGGCCTCATTCTATCAGCTGCTAAATGAGATGATATTGAATTAGATTATGCTGGAAAATGAGGTGTTCACACCAATTGAAAGTAATCAAGGTGGTTGAATCGAAGGGTAATGAAAGCCTCTAGAGCTAATCCAGGCCTGCAGAGGGTCCTTTGACTAACTGGCTGTTTTTCAAGTGAATAATGATGAAACCAGCAAATACTAAAGGCGAGCTGCAAGGTACAGTAAAAAAGGTCAATGGTTAAACAATATCTGTGTTGAAAGATCTATTGGCCAAATGTTTACTTACTAGAAGCTGAGGTGGAGAAACTGGAGTACTGCTTGGGTAAAAAAGACCAAAAACAAAACAAACCAAAAAAAAAACTGACTGCAAGTAATCCAATTTTGTGTATGGATTTCTGCCAAGGTCGAACAACAGGGGCGCAATAGTGCAAGTTAGCCTGCGTAATCTAGAATTGCAGGTAAGCAAATAAATAATTAGTGTCAAACATCCTGTTTGCTGCAGTGTTACACTTCATCCCACATTAGGTGAAACAAAGCTCAGGAGGAATCGCTAGCTCAGGCTTTCCTGGACTTAAAGCGACGGTTCCAAAATTCTGCTAAACTGGCTTTTCTCTCCGTCCATGCACAGCTAAATGTTAGCAGATACACCTAATTGAGTTTGGTGCTGTTTTTATAGTTTTTACCTTGTCAATATGATATGCAATTCTGAGAGATACGCAATTCTAAACAGATGTTATCCCCAGATCATGACTTCTACTCACGGTGATGATGATGACCTTTCATTTTCCTCTGGAGGCACCATATTTTTGAATATTTTATACCTACAGACATTTATGGTTTCCAGATCATCAGCCCTTCTGACTCTTTTTGTTTTCAGTGCTAGTGAACATGACTCCAGAGCCCACCAGAAGTTTCATCAATCATGAACGTGTGAAGTTTTTTCATTTATTCTATGAAATACAACAAAACCCACCAACACCAGTGGGTCAACATATCCTAATGATGTTGGTGATTCACTGACTTTTCCTTTAGCATCAATAGCACATTTATACCCAGCTTTCTTTCTTTCTTTTTTGGTAACTCACCATCTTTTTAGATTTCATCAAGGCTCAAAGTTAGGGGTGCAGACACTTTAATTGACAGGCAACTGTAGCAGGCAGCTGTCTGCTTGGCCTCACCTCCACTGAACGGAACCAACTGTGTTTATAGTTTTGATGAAGTACTTTTAATTGAATTATGTGACAGATAATATGGTTATGATACAGCCCTGCGTCTGTGCCTGTGTTTGGTGAGTACCATTCTATTTTATTAGTCTTTTACTGTTAATTAGCATGCAGTTAACAGGTATCGTTGTCTGTGTGCCGTCTCAATGCAGCTCACTAACCAAGTGTGATAGCATTAGCTGATAACTTAGCACCCATCCAAATATGGTTACATCTGGCACAAAAAAAAAAAGCATGATGGTGGCCAAAATATTTACACTGAGGCTTCAGAAAACCAACTGCAGAAACCACTTGATGATGCCACAGTCCATCTTTTATATACAGTGTATGGTTTGAAGGCTAACATGGCTAAACCTTGAGGCATTATTGACTACCAGCAGTCAGTTTATTAAGACAGCTTATTTGCTACTATCCAACCAAACTACACGAAGCACTCAGGGAAAGAGGAAATGTTCTTTTCCCTGGTGTTTTGAAGTCAGTCTTTATCTCGAGAAAATCAGCAATATAGATGAAAATATTATGCAATTAGACATAATAATAATAATGGTATGTAGACAGAGAGGAAAAAGAAATATTTCCAGTGCTATGTAGAGTAAGTGATAGGTCCCCTAAGAAAAAAAGAAGTGTCAGCGCTTGAAAGACTTGATTGCCACACTGTGCAGCCAAATTTACCTTTCACTTAGATTCTCCTACAAGCCTATAGGGCCTATAAATCAGAACACAGATGGAATTCTGCACTATTACGCAAGACCAACTCTGTGTGAAGATAAATGCACAGTAAATGCTGCTTGCTTGCTCAGGGTGGAGAAGGAGTTTGGCGGCGTGACTAAAGTATGGCCCATTGACCGATAGCATCTCTTTCTAAGAGCTGCTCGCAGAGGCAGCTGCTTTATGTCTGCGTCGCTGTCAAATAAGGCACGCCGTCCTGCACAGGGAAAAGAGGATAAATCAAGCATATAGACCGCGCTTCTAACCAATTCTGGCCGCACCGAGATTGACATTCTTGCAAAACCACAGAGTTAAATAGATTTTAAAAAAAGAAGAAAAAAAAAGAAGACTTGTTTGGATGTTTACTACCATCCAGTCTAACATCCTATTTGGTTTTCTCCAAATTTGGTCTTGGTCTGTGCAAAAGTCTGCCACAACCATCTCAGCCATGCTAGGAATTTACTCCAAACCATTGTTTTGCTTCTCCTCCTCTCGAGTGTGTGTTACATTATACATATGTGTGTGGGTGGGTGTGTGCATGTGTGGCTCCAGGCTAAGGAGTAGTGAGGGAGTTCCCCCACATCTGTTCACCATAAGAGCTTGTTGACAGCAGCTCTCTCCCTCTCTCTCCTCCAGCTCCCTGTTCATCCCTTCTTTGGATTCTGTTACTGCTCCTCTTCATCCAAGATTAAGTAGAACACAGTGTGGGTCCTGGAGTTTAGGGCTCTACCTGACTGGCTAGCAGGAAAGAAAAGCCAGGCTGGCAGCACTGGGAGAAATTTGTTTTTGTTACCTGTGTGCAGTCTATTCTCAAATTCAATATTTCTCATCTTAGCCTGAATTATTCTTTATTAATAGAAGAGTGCATGCAGCATATTAATCCTCATTTTGTTCCAAATAGTGATACAACGAAGTCAAAGTCGTAATGGCTCAAAACAAGATTTTTTTTTTTTAATGGAATAGACTGAAAATACATGATTCATTTCCCCAGCAGCACAAGGGACCGCATATTTTTCCATGCGTGTCTATGTGTTTAGGTCCATCACCAGCAAGGAGAGATCGCACTCAGGCCACTAAGCAGTTATCTGAAGTTAAGGCCAGAGTGTTTCCTCACAAGGATTGAAAGCCACCCAAGCCTGTAATTGGGAAAAGGGCCATTTGGACCATCAGAGTTGTCCATTTGTTTTTAAAAGGGAGAGACGATCGATGGGCAGCATTAAGGAGATCTGTAAGAGATCTAAATGGTTCCACAGGCCCACAATCTTTGCTTCCTACTCCGGAGATACTGGCCTTTAATGATTGGGTGAGAGCCAGAGATAGAAGAGAAGCTGTGAAACCGGCCAATCAGATGGGACCGATAGCACGCGACACCTACCTATTGACCCCGGTGTTTCCTCTTTGCTTTAAAGGTGCTACAAGTTAAGATCTCACATCAGCCTCAGGCACGTATACATGCAAATCAGCATTAAGCAGGTAGCTGAATAACACACTGCTGTTTGGTTCAGCGTTGATTGCACTGCTAATTAACGTTGGTATAATGACTTTAAATAGAAAGGTGGGAATGGCGTGCTTGGATTCCATTATATCCTTTAGGGTTTGGCTGGCATGACGAACCACATTTTGGATTGAGCAATTTCACATCTCTGTTCTCACTAACATACTCGCAGCTTTGTCGGTGCCTGAAAGTGTATTGATCTCCTCTTACTCTGTACATGCACGGTATTGACAAGTTGTGCGGCAAGATGGTGTGAAGACCTGTGGGTGGGAACTGCTCAACAGGAAAATGAAATATCAGCCTCACAAAGCCATGAAATAAAAGAACTCATCTGTGCCTTTCTTTTCTTTTCTTTTCTTTTCTTTTCTTTTCTTTTCTTTTCTCCCAGAATTAATTATTGTTGTTCTAAAAGTTGAATTAAGGTGAAACCCACAAAAAAAGATGCACACCTGCTACAGCATCAGAGACGGCGGCTTAAACTGCTGGAGCCGTACAAATGGGTCCTCGGAGGACTTCTCCATTTCTTTCTTCTCCTTCAGAGGGTAAAAGTTTTCCAACAGCTGGTAGACAATAAAAAGTGAGTGCAATGGGGTTGTGATTGCAAAGCTTTCCAGAGGTTTTATGGAAGGGGGGAAAAAATAACTGTTCGGTTAAGACTGCTGTTGAGAGCTGCACAGTAAGTGACCCAGTTCGTTTTCTTGGATTCTCTGTTTTGTTTCCACACTAGCTAATAATCATAATACCTAAAATATATATTTATAATACTCAGTATATTTTATTCAACCAAACCCTGTTTTTATACTCTTTATGGCTCATATTTTTCCACACTAACCCTTTAGTGTATTATTCAGTTTTAACTTTAAATTCTGAAACTACCACTTTGTGCAGTGGCTTTGCATCTAAACAGCAGAGTCTGCCTCTCATGCAAAAGATTCTCATGAAACAGCATCAAAATTTGATTTCATTGTTGTCTGTTTTTGATTAACCGTACCAGTGTCAGAGCTGAGTTAAGCTGCTGCTCATGGAAAACCAATCTTCACATCGAAAGTTTTCAAATGGCATAATATAGGGAGGTGTTTATTATTCTCGGGCGGTCACACCAAGTTTGGAGGCTCGGGCTCACTGCAGTCATCAGTCAACAGAGCATCTAAACACTTTTCCTTTTACAGTATGTTGTGGTGAAAACTACTTGCCACAGGAAATCTGATTGTGGCTGTCACACTTTCTTATTACCCGAGCGCCAAACATTGCTGTCTCACACATACACACATGGTACTGTGCTGCACCAGGTTAAGGTAATACATGGGTGCTGCTCCTGACCCATCACATACTGGCATTTGGCATCACATTTAAATTTGCTTAATGGTGTGGCTGGTCATATTTTAAACCAAACAGCAATATTTAGCCAAACCTAGCCAAGTATTTTTTTTTTTTTAGTTTTTACCTCCAACCAGCAATTGAAGCAGAGTAGACACATTCGCACAAGGTGAAACAGAGAGCAGAGCACCAAAAGCAGTAGGAATTAATCTTATTTTGACCTGCCAGCTCTGACATGTTAACCAAATCCCAGAAGCTGACACACTGGTTCCTTACAGTTATAATGCAGTGTGTGAAACCCTGGCAGTCTGTGTTTAAGCCTGGCATCGGTACACACTGCAGTTCCAAGGTGAAAATGCTCAGCCTTAGCGACGACTGCTTTGTTTAGTCCGTTTAGCTTATAAAAAAAAAAAGCACCATATGGGCATGTTAACAAGGTTAAAGACTTGATTTTCTTATGAGGGGGGGTCTTTATACTTTTTTTTTCACATATGCATTACTACTCCCTAAGACCTTCCAATTACAACCACACGTGATTATAGTATCACTTGTACTGGCTCAGTTCCCAGACTAAACAAGAATAGTGCAGATCCAGCATGTTTTCAGTTGTTACAAATAGTTGGAGCAAAATTGGAAAAAAAAAAAAGTCCACTCGAGTCCAAATTCTTCGCCAAACAGATTATTCTCACGCAGCCAACGATATATTGAATATGTGTTACATTTTGTATGAACTCTCCAAAATCTGCATGAGGTCAAATGGAACCTTTTTTAGTATTCATGCCCCTTTGGTATTCAGCCTCTCGGCCATCTCTTGTCTCTAGACGAGTCCTGCTCTCCGCTCTCCGAGTCTCTTTGTTCTTTCTAAAAGTGCTCGTCTTCCAGTGAAGCCGCCACTGTTGCCGTGTCTTTGATGTGAGTCGGGGAGACGGCAGTGAGTTCTCACCTGTCAGCTTTCATGGCTCCCTGAAGGTTGACTTTGAGTCGGTGTCTGTTAAATTGGGATTGATCGCAACAACAGGAGCCACACATTACACACATACTCTGGGGGAAAAAAAAAAACACCCGATGCATTTCCTGGCAGTCGCGCAGGGGTTGCTGCCGTACGCTGAAGAGTAACCGTTTTTCATGGCGGTCGAGGCAGTTTGATGTGACCACTGAAGCCATTTGTTTGGGGTTTCATTTTGTTCTGTGGCATAGTGGGATGTAAAAGAAGGAAGCAAAAATATGTAGGGAATGCCTGATGCTTGTATCAGGTATTGGAAAGAGTTGCTCTTCCTGGAGCATGTCTGATTCATAAACTGAAGTGTTATAGTTAGAGAATGATAAGTTCAATATTTCATCTGGAGCTTTCAAGCACAGCTACCTACCGAAATCTGAAGCCAGCCCTGCCTTTCTCAAATCTTGACTCTTTCCGCTGTTCTTGCCTTAACTACACACAGGCTGAATACCAGTTGTCAGACATCTTACTTGAACTGCGAGCATCGTGTGCACCTCCCCCGAAAGTTATTCACCATGTGGTGAAGCAGCACCGTGTGCATCATGGGAATGCCTTTGAAGATACAGTTTGCTTTTCTGATGGTTTGGCAGAAAACAATGAGTAAATGTGAACGACACAAGCTGATTGGCTTACAGGGAACAGGGAAAAAAAAAACATTGAAGGGAAAGTTTCTGAGCAGCGAGCTAAGGAACACTTGTCCCCCAGGCTTCCTCTCTAAAGCCATCATTGATCAGGAGAGAATTTTCTTTGGCTATGGAATTTCAATAAAGTTTCCCTCTCTGCAGTGATAAATGTGTAAGAGAGCAAGCGAGAGAATAGCGAGGTAGGGGGAAGAGAGAGAGACCATTAAAGGAGGAGAAGAAGAGGAGAGCCCCCCACGGATGCTACTGTCAGCTGTGGGAACCCAGATGAAAGTGGTGCAGCCAGATACCAGCGCTCTTTGATCGTGCCTTTGTGTGATAAACATCGGGCTATGCCAGCCATGCTCAATGCGTCGTGCCAGCCCGGCTGTGAAGGTGAAGGGCTTTGAGCAGGCTTCCAGCTCAGCTCTGCTCAGGACCAGCAAGCATTTGCAATGCCAGAGAGCTGTCTGCAGCACACAGACACACACATCCAAAGGCGCACACACACACACACACACACACACACACACACACACACACACACAGACACACACTCTCCAGTAGATTGCTCTTACTTTCCCTTTCAATGTCTCTTTCTTTTTTTCTTATTTTTCTCTTTCATTCTGTGCCCCCCCCACTCATGAGATTTGCGCGGGGGGGGGGTACTCGTTAAAGATGCAGCTTCGGTACCACAGGCAGCCGCTCCTGCTGTGGAGTGCGAGTCCTATTTGAACCAATAATCATCAAGTGTTCAAAATTAAAAGTGTGCAGGGAGAGCATGCACAGTTTTTTTTTCCACTGTGTGTTGTAATAGTAATACCACTGTTGAATATTTCATATCTGCCACTGCTTTGAAACGGCGCAGGTTTGCAATGTTAGGTGTAACAAGGGAGGTATGAGGGAATTCTGCCAATGCTGCCTGCATAAATCCTCACCCCTTCTTCTTCTTTCTTTCTTTTCTGTGCACAAACCTGTGTGAGCAACACATTTTTTTCCACTTCTTGTTTTTTATGGTATAAGGCAATAGGAATCCATCTCTCAGCTTCAGCTTGCGCATCTACTGTAACAAAGCCACATGGTGATTTTGATTCACTGAAAGGGGAACAGGATTACTCTGCTCTCGGTGTCGCTGTGAAGCTAGAGCGTGTACGCTGGAGAAGGGGAAAGAGAGAGGGAGATGGGGAGGAATGAATGCCATGCATGTGTGGGAAGTGGTTTTGGCAGGGTTTGAAATTAATGATCTCAACATGTGCTATAGTTAAGAATCATCAGAAAGAAAAGTGCAGACAAAAGCACTTGCAGTACAGCCATGCAGGGGCCACAGATGGAGAAACCACAAGGACTGCAAGACAGAAGCTGTGGAGAAAACTTTTGTTAAAACGAGAAGGGGGAAAAATATGTTCTTTTAATACAAAATGTCAACTTCAGTGCTGGAAAAGTCTTGAGCGTTGACTTTGCTTGAGATCTGAAGGAGCCGAGCAGCTATCTGGGGACAAGCCGACTCTCAAACTACCACACAGTCCGCTTCTTTAACAATCTGCCTGCCATGGCGGCATGATAGGAGAGTCTGACACATGGTAATGACACCTTCCAGCCACATTCCCTGACAATACCCCTCTTAAATAATGCACATTTTACGCAGATGGCTGCTTTATGAATATGTGGTCCTGGGTTCATGACGCGTGGAGGAGTAGCTATAAAATAAGTCTCTGCAAGATAAATGCACAAATTTTATTGGCTTTGGGTGGGTTGAGGCTCTGAGAAGTCACCAAAACTTTCTGTTATCGTTTAATTTTGAGCCTTTTGATGTCCCAAAAACTCGTTACAACAATTTCTGTGATTTTCATGTTTCAACCTTGGCTTAGAGATTGCATAGTTCTTCTTTCAGGCCGAAGAATTCCACAACAGAAAAATGTTTAATTGGAGAAGCAAAGTTACACACCAGGCGACTTTTATTTGATATTTAGTGAACTCCCTTTTAAAGTGGAATTTCTACAAAGTGGAATAAAAGTAAGCTCCTCTCTGTATCACACAGAGATGGCCTTGATTAGATTCTGACTCACTTTACTGATCGAATGCCGCAGATGTCAACGTCGGAATTAAATAAATAGTTATATAACCACACACAGATGGATATTAGAGGATATTGAAGTTGTGATTGCTTTTTATCACGCAAAGGAAAAAGCTGCACATGTGAGTTGTAATGCTACAAACAAATCTTATTTGTTTGTTTTTTTACAAAAAAGGCTTAAATATTTAACTCTTGTCTCTCAATATCTCTTTAAGACAATGGCAGTGAGTGAGATATCACCAAGTGTGTCAAAGTGTGAAGGGGGTTGTCAGAGCCCACTGAGCGTATCCAACATTGTCATTGCCGCTCGCCTGTCTGCCTGTGGAGAACATCCGCCGTTGACAAGAGGTGAGCGCCGGCTCCTCTCCGCATCAGTTTTGGATCACTACTCTCAATCAAAGCCAGGAGAGGAGGGCCCGCATAATGTGACAGAGCCTGTCTCTCTCTCTGCCTTTTGATGCCTGAGGAAGGCTCAACCAGAGCAACCCCTGTCAGAAACCTGCCCACAGGCCTAGACACAAAAGAGATCCAGGAATATGAGGAGGCAGATAAACAGACAGACAGAAAGTTGCAGACGCACCTACAAGCAAGCGCGGGATAGAGGCTCAAAAAAGGGAGGATGCAATAAACAGAGAGGAGGCAGAGTGCAATGAAAAAGCAGGTAGATGCATCAAAGCTGTATAATATCCAGCTTATACAAACGCTATCAGCACGTGATAAGACTGCACTTTTCATTAAACAGCCCCCGTGGACCAGTAAATGTATTTGCAAATAATGGCAGTCAGATTTAATGACATTATGAGCCATTAAAGAGGGGGGAGAAAAATAGTGACTGATCTTATCATCTCCTTGTTTCACATCGATTGCCATATCTGATATCTTGTTTCATATCTTTGCCAATCTAATGCTCTAACAGCTGTGGAAATCGGAGCTGATGTGCATTGTTAACTGTGTTTATTGTGGTTGTGTAATTACAAACTGTATAATGCGCAATCTAATTTATTAGATTAGTGAAAGCATTGTGAGATGGCGTGTTTGCTCGGCTGCTCGGTTCAGCCGGTGCTGTTGTAAACAGTGCCATCTAGTGCGCTCCCAGCTGGGCTGAGGTGTCATGACGGGGCTTTGAAGATGGGGAAGGAGCTGAGGAGGCGTGAAGGAGAAACTGTACAGCTGGCAGCGCTGCATGGAGGACATGAGCGTCTGCTAGTTGGAGAGAAGTAAGAAAATGTTGCATGCTATTTTTTTTTCCCAAAGCAGCACTCAGTCAGAAGGTCGGACAAGTTGTTTGCAATTGTGTAAAGCAAGATAGTTCTTCTGAAGTGAAACGGCCCCTGTGTGAAGCATATCTGAGCATATTTATGTGTTTATTGCTGTAAATAAATGCTTTAGTTCGTTTTTCTTGAATAGAGCGCTCAAAGATTCGAAAGAAATCAGAATTAATACTAAAAAGTTGCTACTAAATGCGGATATTTCTTCAGCAGGCGGACAAGGTCATCTGAGGATACACTCAGGCAGGAGGACGCAGAAGAGTTGGAAATTACCGCTCATGTCACCACAGCACATATTTCAGCTTTTACACCACGGAAAAGAAAGCACCGCACCAGAATTACCACCCAATCATACCACAATCGGTCTTGAGACATGCATGCAGTCAGAATCTCAAAATAACCCCCGACCAGACCCAGACTGGACCTCTTTAAGCTATTTCTTATTCTGTCGTGGCAAAATATCAAGGAAAATATTAGTCAAAACTCACCACTTGTGTGTAAATGAGATCAAGATGGATTAGGAGCACTAGATTCTATTTGAGGCCTCATGAACCACAAGATTTCCACCCGCAGCTGAAAGCCAGCAGAGACCCAGATGTGCGGTGCGGAGCAACTTTGAATGTGATTTCCTCTCTTAAGCCTTTAGTGTAGGTAAAGGCATTATAGGCGATCAAACCTCTTAGCCCTCCTACTTGTGGGATTTGATGTGCATTACTGACAGTGAGAAATGGCCTGCCTGAAATACAATATTTCACTTCAGTGGAAGATGGAGAGGAGAGAGAAGGCGTGGAGAGGAAGCAAGGAGAGTGATATTGGCTGGCAATAAGAAATACACATTTCCTACAGGAGTGTAGAGTTTCCAACTAATTTTTTTAAAAAAAAGAAAAAGTAAAAGAAATTAAATATATGTTTAAGGTGAAAACTTCCAAACATGCTTTTTGTGTGATTTCGGTAAGTTTTGACACCTTTACAGCACTGAAACTAGTTACTGTAGCAAGTAGCAAGTAAAAAGCCGAAAGGGTTAAACTCGTAGCTATGGTTCAAGACCCAAAAATAAGAACTTCCAGCGGTCTCAAACTCGCGGCCCATGGGTCGCATCCAGCCCCGCCCTCTACTACAGGTCCACGATTTGATGTCAAAAATATCAGACAATTTGGCCCTTTAAGTTACTTTTTTGACATTTAGCTAACTCCTCTTAATTGGAGGGGAACGCGAGACCGCTGTAAGCGGTCAACATTTCTGAACTGGTTAGCTTAAGGTTATTTCCAAATGCTTGAAAATGCTTGAAATGCTTTTTAGCTACATGGTAAACCACTGAAATAGTAAAGAAAAAGTAGCTAAAAGATAATTAGCTAACAGCTGAAGAAATGATATGAAGTGGGCTAATGAATAAACAATTTACGCTGCTAATAGATATGATAGTAAGCCAGATACAGATAATTATTTGACAGCACAAACCTAAACCTACAGTTCAAGTGTCATAAAAAATATATAATATATATTAAAACATCCATTAATATGTAGGGTAGCATTTAGAAACATTAACTACATGCAATGAATCACTTGAATTAGAATTATCCATCAGATATAAAGTTTAAGGACATTGTTTGGAAAGACTAAGTGCTTTAGGTTCTGAAAATTAAAACCGACGGCTGAGTCATCACTTGAAAACTACTACTTTGAAAACATGTTAGATTCTTTTTGCTTGACCCATGGTAAAGTCACTGCCTTTGATATTTTTCTAAAGAGCCTTAAATAAAAAGTGAATGAAAAAGTGATGTAACTCCATTGCCCGACATGCTCCGAGACAGAAAGGGAGAAAGGTGAAATAAAAACTATATTGAGGTGGCTTCTTCATAATAGACTTTTTCACCTTGCTGTATTCAGCCTTACCTTGGCTTATCTGTGCCCTTGCCCATGATATAATTGAGCTTTTCAAAGCGGTGGCACATTTAATGCCTCACATATGGACAGGCATTTGAAAATGACTACAATTTAAATCTTTTATTAACAAAGTGGCTTAAATTTATATAACCTGGGTGAAGTTAGTGGAGCTGAAAGAAACCAGATGTTTCTTTTGACTGGCTTTCACCCTATAAAGGACATATGGCTCTTCTGATATGGATACAGGCTAGCTTAGAGAAAATAATCTACTCTACTGTGTTGTAGTTTCAAAGTCAGCTGGACCCATGATGTTACATCCACACCTCCTTTTTTTTTCATGCACTCATACACACACCAAACACACTTCCTTCCTCCGAGCGAAACTTCCTATAGGGACTTCCTGCTCTAAGTGTTGTTTACTTAATGCCCACTCATCTCCCACCTCCTTGGCAAGCACTTCCTCTTCCTCCTGCTGTGTTCCTTTGTGTTTGTGTGCGTGTGTGTGTTTGTGTGTGTGTGTGTTCGCATATTCTACGCGTGTGTGTTTGCGTAACATGTCTTTTTACTGTTTTATGTGTAACTTCACAGGTGTAAACGCTGCTCCCCTGTATGTCAGTGTCTATATGCACGAGTTTGTGCATAGCCCAGTAAGTGTGACATCTGGCCAGCTGCAGCAAGTAACCATTTCAGATTCCTCAGCTCCTCCTCTGACCACTGTTCTTCCACTGGAAATATCCTGAGACAGTAGAAGTGGGACTGATACACTCAGTGGGACTGCGGGGGCAGGAAGCTACCAGCTGAGAACAGTGTGTCAAAATGCCCCAAATCTGTCCTGAAGGTTAATCTATGTGTAGGTGCACTGTTTGGTGTCAGTGCTGATAGAGATCCAAGTCAGCATGTCAAAACCTGTCATATTCATCAGACAGTGCCATCTACACACACACACACACACACACACACGCACACACACACACAGCAAAGCTTATTATTTTTTGGTTACAGTCCAAAAAAATGTTGAAAATGGCACTGTCCCACAGATTTTTACCTAGAGATGTTTTCATAGATCAAGCATATCAGAACTCCGTCATGCTTTCTTGTGTGTCACACGTACACACCCTGCCATCGCCTGCACAAAGGGTCCTCTTGCAGTTTTTCTTGAAGACAAAAGCATTTATAAAAATGACCTTACATATTTCCCACAACCCTGTGATGGCTGTGAAGTAGCTGTTACACCTCAGAAATGACTTCAGTTTATATTGGTTGAGCTAAATGTAGCCTTTAATAGCCTTTAGTTAAACAAGAGTTCCAGTATGATATTAAGTTCTGCATGCAGACTATTTTCATCAAATTAAGGAGAAAAATATATATATATTATTTTTTTCTGTCCAATATTGGATGTTAAAATAAGTACTTATTATGCTGATATTATGGTGTGACCTCATAAACAAAACAAGCATACAGTACCAGTCAAATGTTTGGACACACTTATGGGCCCAGATAAGCAGAAGAAAATGGGTGGATGGATGGATGGATGGATCAACAAATTATATATAAGTTAAATATTTCAAAATGACTGAAGTAAAATCAGAATCTAAATTAATTAAATATAGTACAAAGAGAATAGCAAATATGAGATGGCAATCAGTGGCTCAGTATATAGAATTAAAATGTAGTGGACAGTGCAATATAACACAACAAGTGTCTTAATGCGTGTTAAGAGGTGTGACAGTGCAGGTTTGAAATAAACTGTTAACACGAGACAACAGAGGTTTGTCTACTGGACAGATGTGTTGCATCGCTGTGAGTTATTGTATAAAGTCTGCATGTATCGCTCCTCGCGGCAGCGGAGCTGAATCCGTCTGTACTGCTGCTTTTTAAGGTGATATCCCTCACTTCAGATTTAACTCTGTTTACCTGCAGGAAGCATTCTCTGCCTTAAGTGCAGTGCTTGTGTTCGGTAGTATGCGAAATTTTTATTTTGGCTGTTGATATCTTTTCTACAGATTACATTTTTAGTAGTATGGACCTCACACTATCACAGTTTGTGCAAAGCCTTGCACGTTAGACAGCATGGAACTTTCTGTAGTAGAAATAGATTGTGATTTCAGATCTGGAAAACATGTTCCAATAAGTAACCAAGGCTCCAAAGAATTATTCAAATAAGTTCTGCTATCAGTGCAGTATTTTGGCCGTAAAAAAGCAGTTACTTTAATGCTTTATTGTTTCCACATATATCAGTTTTTGTGTTCCACCTGTGAGCATCTCTAATAGTAAATATGTAATGAGTAAGTGGGAGAGTGACGTGATCTTTGCCTGAAAGAACGAGTTTTCCCTCAACCCCAGAGTCCAGAGGTTAATGACATCATTAGCATTCTGTTGGGGCTTGCCCGTCTTCTCTTTCCCAGCAGGGTTTGGGCTCTGCTCAGAGGCTGACTAAGCCAGGGACTTAACAGTGCACAAGTGTGTGAGCAGAGATTGTGAGTGCATTTGTGTATGTATGTGTGAGTGAAAATAAGAGAGGGATGGATGGGTGAGGGGTGGTGGTGATGCTTGTGTGATCATCCTGAAAGTGTCACAGGATACTGGCAGTGTGAGTCAGATGCTGAGGATGAAGAGGGGGAGGAGAAAAAGGCTGGAGGGTGAGTGGGTGGATGGAAGATGGGGCTTGGACACGGGGGTGGATGTGGCCCAGCAGGACGTGTTACAGAGTGACTGGACCTGTGAGTCAGAGGGAGTATCCATTGGCCAAGGGTACACACACACAGACACACACACACACACACACACACACACACACACACACACACACACACACACACACACACACTATTACTTTAACTGTGAGAGCCTTCGTTGGAAATTCATTGTGGAAATTTATTGCCTAATCCAGCATGCAAAATTTACGATTTACAATTTACTACTGCCTAACCCGAAAGAAATATTTAGATGATTTTAACTTAAGGTGCCATGAGATTATTTGTTACAAAAGCTGAAGATGATGTCAGATAAACTAAATTTTAATATAAAATAAACAGGAGCTATACTGATTTATAGAGGCTGCAGTAAGTTGTGCCTATATTCAGATTTCAGGTATTTATTGTGGGTCAGAAGCTTTAACAAACATTTCTTTTAAATTCCACTGGAAGCCCTTAAAGGGAAGTATTATGCTCATTTCTGGCTCCAAGTTTTTATTTTTTGACTCTACTAGAGTGTCTCTGCAAAATAATCGTCATACTGGGACAGTATCAAATCGTCCACTTTCTCAAACAGGCTGTTTTAGCTCCCTTGCCGCTCCCTTTAGGCCAACTTTCTTCTGATTGGCTGCCTCTGACAAACAGGAGGCATGAACTCTGTCTGAAAAAAAAAAGAGCTTTTAGAGCAGTCTCAAGCCTGAACGTTTGCCTACATAATTGCTGACTGCATTATTTGAAACGCTGGCCATGTTTAATATGAGCGTCCACCATTGTAACAATGTATACATCACAAAAAATATGAAGAAGTATAGATGGTCCACTTTGAACCTGAAATTTTCCACTTTGCATTATCAGCATGTTGCTGCCTGAAACTGTTTTTGTAGCATTTCTTATGCTAGTTCTGCTTTTAGAGTCCACCAAATTCTAAGAAAAATATCTGGCCTTTATGAATCAAAAATGTTGCAAGATGGAAAACCAGTGCAATTAGATGCTTTATAGTTCCATAAAACTGAGTGCAGAGTCAGGGAGATATCAGGGTTTGCCACCATTAGTGACCCTTTTAACATGACACACAGCTGTTTGCTTCATTGTCACCAAATATTGATTGCAGCGGCTTTAAAAATGCTGGTGTCTTTAACAGTGTCGGTGTTCATGTGAGTTGGTTTGATGAACTAAATGTGAATGATCGAAGAGGGCTCAAGAGGTTAAATCTAAATCTTATCCAAACATTTCACCACTAAGCTCGGGTCTCTGCTCCAATTGACAGCTGCTCAATTTTCAACTTCCATTTTCCTCAAGAATTATTAAGAATCACAAGAACATAAAAAGACACATTTTCCATTGTGGTTTCAGGCTCATTATAACTTGACTGAATGGCTAGTAGCAGGCTAACCGCTCTCTGAGGGACACTCTACTGACTCAGTGGTATTCTGTTGAGGTAGCTGTAGCTGCAGAGCAGCTAGCACTGATGGAAACACAAGTCCACAGCCTCCAACTCCCTTTTATTTCCTTAGTCTTAATTGCTTTTGGTTGGAGTTTGTGTGTGTGAATGTGTATGTGAATTTTCATTTCTTTGCCAAGGGAGCAGAGGGAAAACAGTTATGTAACCAAGGCTACTGGCTTGTGGATCACTGTCCTCGGGGAAGCATCAGTGCTTACCTCCCTGACTTTTTCCCTTCATTTCCATTTTCAATTAGATCCGATCATGCTCTCGCACAATACTCAGGAATCAGGTGACTCAGGATTGACTGTGAGCACCTTAATGATTCATGCCCTTAGAGTACAAGGCAGGTTTCAGTACATCCATGAGTAAAGCTTCCCCACAACGCTGAGGACAGAGTAGCATTTAGGCAATGACCACTTTGATAATCATACCCTTCTGATGACATTTATCATCCAGCATGTTAGACAGGTGGAGCAAGCAACGGGAGAAATGCCAACCACTGATGTTTTGGCACATCGTCATGTGTCTGGAAAAAGAACTGGAGCAGTGACTC
This sequence comes from Pterophyllum scalare, assembly GCA_024447675.2. NCBI lineage: Eukaryota > Metazoa > Chordata > Actinopteri > Cichliformes > Cichlidae > Pterophyllum > Pterophyllum scalare. The sequence continues at coordinate 24,319 of JAMQGT020010729.1, read as the reverse complement.
AGGAGATTCTGTTTTTTTCCCCTTCAGGTGACTCTGTGGGCCATGTCAAAACACTAACTGACTGTCAGAGAGAGGCGGGAGGAGGGGAGTTTATAGGGGAAGTGATTTTCCATGCGGGTGAATCGCACTTCAGACGTGGGCTGTAAATCGAGGTAGCAGAGTCCAGCTGAGGCGCTCACAGCAGCGTGCCAGTTCTGGTACAATGTGGGTATGTCACACCTCTGTGCCAGAGCACTGGACTGACCCAAATATAACCTGGTCACTGACTTTGCTGGGCACTCCACTTCTCCACAGCTGAGTGTCAACACGGAAATAGCTTGACTGGGAAAGGGGGGGTTGTGCTATATAATTGTTTTATTTTATCTCCACTGAGACGAAAACACTATAAGAGACTAGTTTTGTCAATGTTATCCAACAGTATTAACAATATAGTTAATTAATATAATTAAGATTGTCCTGTGAAAGAATGAAATACACCAGTCTGGTTTCCACTTGAAGGATGTTTAAGGGAAAGATGTTTCTCCTGCAAGTATTACATTTTGCCGGAAATTTAAATTGGATTGAAATCCAGGCTTTGACCAGGCCATTCCAGAGCCATCAGTTTGCTCTTATTGAGGTGCAAAATTGAGAAACATTCAGGTATAAATGGGTGGCTGTCTTACATTATATCTGCTCTCTTTGTGATCGCTGCCATGCTACAAAGTCGTTGTTGGGTAATTTTCCAGACCCACTTGTGTTATGGCCTTGTGAGTGACGTTTCCAAAACATTAGCATCCCACTTCTTGTTGGGGTTTAAACCCCAGCAGCTCCAGCCAAACTTATTTTCTGAAATTGTATAATAAATTTGCCAAATGCACTGATTAGACCGCTTCCCAAAAATCTGTTTCTCCTTTTCTGAACATATGTTTTGTTCATACTGACCAAAAATTTAAAAAAAATAAATACATTTTAGCACAATATCCTTTGGACAAAAGACGCACAAGTAGTTGGAGACTGCATTTATCTCACTTATAGAATTAACACTAGATTATTAAACTAGATAGCCAAAACTGACAGATGACAGATGTTAGGAAGAAATTAGAGACTTTTAGTAATTTCACACTCATTTATTATACAACAGTCATTCTGCAAAAGTTTTCCATTAAGCGATAATCTGCATATATGTCCAAACTTCTGGTCAGCTTTGCCATGTTGTCCAGCATGGTTTTACATTTGCTGCTGAAAAGAATAATTCTATTCATTTGAGTTCCCCTGCTTACACTCAAGAGAGAAAAACTTGGTTATCAATTATATTCATCACATCAAAGCTAGCAAAGAGGCAAATTTGTTAGTATAAAGTTTGCTGGTTTGATCAAAAGAAAAAAAAAACTGCTTCTAAATTCATGAAAAAGTGAATTAACACTTCAATCCCTCAACAATTCATCTGGAATTTCCCCTCAGCAAAACCACTAAATCCAGAGATACTCCCGAGAAGCAGAGAAATGGAGCAATAATTAGGTACACTGTGCTCTGAGAATTTCCTGCACCAACCAAAGATGGTGTATTCATTAAGATCCTTACTACTGTAATCACATGCAACCCTGGTGGCCGAGGATCAAATGCCTCTACAGTCCTCTCACTGGTGCCTCTCCAGTTCTTCACTGCTCTCAAATGCTCCCTGACTCTAAATAAAAATAAAACAGTGGGTTGTTGTGATGAGGAATCCAGTGATTCATTCCAGTGGAGTGTCCATATGTGTGTCCCTGCATGCGAACACTCCAATAATCCAAAAACCTGGCTGTATTGTGTACACTGAATGCACAGGCCTGGCCTCACTTTGGTCACAGTGCTCAATTTAAAAGCATCCAAGAGGCAACCTTACCACTCACTGTGGGGTTTTTTTTGTGTTTTTTTTTTGTTTTTTTCTGTCACACCGACACTGGCTGCTGAAAGAGGAAATCACCCTGATACTGAAAGGAAATTGCATTGTTACAGCTGCAGTGGCCTGCATACCAAATTATCCCCACCACAGTGTACCTGTAAATAACAGCCGTTCCCTGCCTGTCAGCTGCTTTACACATCACAATTAGAAAGTGGCTGGAAATTAAAAGCCCCCTAGTTATCTTAAAACAGAAGGTGGGGAGGCGACGTAAACACAGCTTAAACGCTCCTGTACTAATTGATTCGAGCCATGCGGCGAGAACAAGAAAGAGGCGCATGTTTGGGACAACAATTGCTGAAAAGACAGCAGCATGTGTGGTCTTTAGATTCACGTGCAGCTAAAAAAGACATGATTTGTAAAACAACAATAGGGGACTCTGCCTTGTTCTTGTCAGGTAATTGCTTATGGTTAATGATGTCACATGAAGGAGATGCTGGGGGAAGTGCTGTTGTGCTTTCATATGGTTTTTGGGTGGGCTTTCAAAATAGGAAGAAAAAAAAGACGGAGACAATTTGCATGGGATTGATGCAGAGCGTGGCTATAGCGGCAGCAGCAATACAGTTCAGTTGATAAGGCATATTTCAGCCCTTTGTATGTGTGCTACAATGGCATGCTGCTTCTTGTAAGCTTGTGCTGCAGATGACTCAATTTCGTAGGTGACTGGATATTATATGTTGCATTCTTGTCAAAACAAATGCAAGCTTAAATAAGCAAAAGCCAGTACTCGTCACTAATTTGACCTAATATCTCACTTCATGACTGTTCGGTCATGTCTGTGTTGGATGCCTTTCCCCCGTGAATAGCAGAAGGGCATCCTGTCTGTTATATTTACTTTGTTTCCTTGACTTTGGCCAACCCTGCAGCATCCTGGCTGCCCAGGAAGCAGGGAGCCTTGTAAATTAGATTCAGATACTGTGTGAAACACTAGTTCATTCCATAATGCTGTATCAACATTGGCAGCTGCCAATAAAATTCATGACATCTACATCATCATCCAGAGTGGAATGAACAGCCCTGTCAACTCGCACAGTGGGTGGGGTGGAGGCAGCCGCAAAGTGGAAGAAGAAAAAAAAATGAGTCATGGATCGAGGTGCACATAGCTAATTCACATACATATTCAGACAGTACACAATTAATTGAGTGGAATTGAGTAACAGCCTAACCTCCATAAACCGGGCAATGGAAAGGGCGACTGTGATGCGATACATATTCTGAGCTAATGCCGTTTGCAGACGTGTCACCCTGAGAGGAGGCGAGTTCATGCCTGACCTCTCTCCTCTAACCCCAGGCTCTGGATCTGAGGAATAGTTTTACATATCTAGTCGACCTGTCCATCTGACATGACCTTGGGGCACGGCTGGGAGACTCGGTCAGGCTTAACCAAATCTCACGCAGCCTGGCTGAAAAATGACTCTCCAGGTAATGTGGGCTTTTTTGAGCCCACTCCCATCCCAGGTGAATTCCATGGCTTTTAAAAGGACGCTTTGAATTCAGCAGAGGCTCCGCTGAGAACAATCAAGGAACATGGCTGGCTGATTATGTATGGTCAGTCTGGGGGACATTCTCATTCATGTATGCATCTCAGCATGTGCAGTTCTTTATATTCATCTTATGAATCTGCAGCTCTCTCCAAGACACACTTCTGAAGAAAGTCAACGCTAGCACATATCCATAACATATTGGCTCGTGTAGCTGTGCTGAGTGCCATTTCCTTCCCGTTTCATGTGTTTCTCATGCATACGTGTGTATGTGCAGGTCCAGAGGCTGCATTTCTAAACACAAATGGCATCTCTGTAAACAGAATGAAACAGCGGTCAAAAGGATGAATATCCTATTTAATTCCTGCTTCTCAGGAGTCTGCATTACTCATAAATCCTTTAACACAGAGGATATTGATACATGCATAAGAAAAACTTCAGTTCTGTGCCACAAATCAATTTGTGTTGGTGTTATAAACAGCAACATGAAATAGTCATGTAATATACTGTGTGTAGGCAAACAGGAGGCCATGAGCCATGCCTGGCCTTACATCATATACCATATTAGGCAGCACAGTGACAGCCTTGCTTTTAAAGGCTGTCTTTTTGTGTTGTGGTACAAGGATGTGTGTAAATCCAAATAAATATGGCTATCAAATTATCCAGAAATATAGATAGAAAGAGAACCTGCAGTTAGAACCTCCAACAAATAGAACCTACAGTATAACAATTAAAACATATAATATGTAGACTAAATGCCTGTTAATCTGTACTAGCCCTTTAATTAAACCAAAAAAATCAGGACTGAATTATAATTTTTAAAGACTAAGATTGGTGACTGGTGATTTTATGCATTTTATATAATAATAATAATGACAATAATAAACACACAATCAACCATACAGTCACACACACATTCCAGCATACACACTTCCATACACACAAATTGATGTGAACTATGGCCCAGAATAATGGGGGAAAGATTAAGGGAAAGCCAAACTATAGAAGTGAGCAGTTCTTTAAAACAAACTGCAGATTCAGCTGACCTGATAGGCTAAGGAAATCTGTTCCAAAGTTTAGACGATGCAACCTCAAAAGCGTTGTCGCCTCTGGTTTTAAAGTAAGAGCCTGAAACAATTAAGAGACCTTGATCAGGTGATCTGAGAAGTCAGTTGCAGTGATAAGGTCTCAGTAGCTCTGATATATAAGCAGGACCCTGTTCATGTAGAGCTTTAATGATAGGATTTTAAAATGGATTCTGAATTTCAATGGGAGCCAGTGAAGGGGAAGCAAGACTAGGTGTGATATGTGAGCGCCAGCTAGTTTTTTGCTAGCAGCCTTGCTGCTGTGTTCTGCACGTGAAAAGTGAGTTACAGTAATCAAGTGTGTATGAAAAGTTCCAGATGACTGAATGACAGGAAAGGTCTGATTTTTGCAATATTTATGAGGTGAAGGAAACGGGACTGGATGAGCTTTGAGATGTGAGATTCATAATTCAGATTTTGGTCAAATAGACATCAAGGCTCTTAGCAGATGATTTGATGTTATTGGTGTGGGGGCTGATGACCTGACTGACTGCCTTAGAGAAACTGTCAGAGCCAAACACAAGATCTTTTTTTTTACTAGAACTGAGATGGCTGAAATTTGAATACATCCAATTAACAATGGCAGAGAAGCATTCACACAGGCTGGTGAGGTTGTTGGGCTTAACAGAAAAAAAGTACAGCTGTGTATCATCTATATAGCAATGGAAGGAGATTCCATTAAACCCATTAAGCAGATGGCCCAGGTATAACATATTTAACGAAAACAGAATTGATCAAAGGATTGAACCCTGTGGGACGCCAAAATTATGATCAGTAGTATCAAAGGCTGCGGATAAGTCTAGCAGGATTAAAATGTTTCCCTCAACCAGGTGAAGAACTATATAATAGTTAAGAAATCCCCTGAAGAGACCAGCGATATCTTATTAGATCTTTGTAACAAATTGCAATAGGATCCTAGTGTTACCAAGAACACCTGTGCCCCCAAGCTATTTTCACTAATAATTAGTCTTCAGGACTCCAGTACAACCTGAGACCAAAGTTTAACAAGGTTCAGTTATACACCAGTCGGGTCGTGTAGGATCTTTTTCACCGTCACAGGTCTGTCTGACTGTCAGCAGATCAGCTCTGACCATGTGGTCACTATAAGACTCCAGGCGAAATTGATTTTTACCAAACCTTGAATTTCTGTTTTATTCCACAAATACTGTGAAAAATATTTTTATATGTTTAATTGTACATTGTTCCTCTGTCCCAAGGGACACCACAGGGATTGATGCTAGGTCCTCTTCTATTCATCCTCTTGTGACCCCTCTTGGTAACATCAAATGCTGTCATTGTCTTCAGTGTGCATCACTGTTACTATCTGCACCTCATTCCTTACTTTATGGCTGTTTCCTGAATGCAAGCCAAGTTATTCAGACTCACCTTTGGTAAATCAGTCAGACACAATCATCATCTGTCCCAAATCCGTCACCAAAATTGCTCATAACCTCCCATGATCACAATACCTATGTTCTCAAGAAGCTTCAGTGACACCCATCCTTCTCTTCCCACCAACCTCTGCTCTTCAGATGCCAAGATCCTCTAATCGCTCTGACTAAGCACCAGACCTGGGGTGTTAGAGCAATTCCACAACTTCCCCCTCTCTCTAATAAGCTTACCCAAACACTTCCAAGACTTCACTAATATGTCTTTGTTTACAAAAAGCAAACAAACTCTGAGCTCACCTTTTCATTACAGCTTCAGTGTGTGCTTATTTGCTGTTTTGTTACTTTTGAGACTATCACATGTTGAATAAGGTTTAATAGTCCTTGGGTCTGTTAGGGTTTGATCTAACTATCACACATCCAGTTTCACTTTTTATGACATTGGATCCATGTCTGTTTCAGACCGGGTCTAGTGTCTTTCCGCTGTGTAATTATTTATTTATTTATTTATTTTTGCCATCACTGTTTTGAAACCAGACATGACAAGGAAGGTATGGGTCTGACTGAGAAACCAAGAAACACCACATGCTCATAGAAATGATTTGTCGGTCACAAGGTACTCCCTCACTAAAGCATATCGTGCTACACTTAATTTACTACATGTTAGTTACTGACACTCAAAACTCACAACTGAGACCATAAGCTCATGACTTCTTTACGACCAGCCTTTTATTTGCAAACTGTGGAATTGGCCCCTAGAAAGAATCCAGGTTCAAGACATGTTCACAGTGGCTTCAATTTTTAGACCCAGAAGTTATGACCATCTTTTATATACAGTCTATGAGAAATAGCCCGGCTGAGTGTTGTGAATGTGACTGACTCACACATGCTGACTTTTGACTTTTCACAGGACTCTAGACACTCATTCATATAATGATCTTAAAATGCTTAGCTTTTACCTTATCCTTAATCATAATAAAACCATGCTTTACGTATGTAGAAACTCCAGATCATGGCAAACACAACATAAATAACAATAAATTATAAAATATTCTAATACAAAAACTGAAAATAGAGCCTGATAGGAGGAAGCCTCACTTAACTCATAAACAAGTCCAGCAGTTGCTTTTCCTCCGGCTGCATTCATGCAATACAGCCTGAACTATAGAGGTCAGAAGTTAATGAAATTCCTGTGTTCAGCTAAATAGTCATTTAGGTAATATACTATGCTCCATACAAACCAGCCATAAATCATCCTAATTTAATAAATGTAGGAATAATGATGAGATGTCCAGCGAAGACGTTTACTCGCAGACCTCATCCCACTTTAATAGTCACTGTGTAAAACAGAAAGATGTCAGATGCCATTTCAGTGGAAATGCATCATAGACAACTGGGTCAGATCGTACCTGAGGATCGTGCTCTTGATCACATCTCCTTCCTCTTTCTACTCGTTACAGCCAATTTATTTATTTTTTTTATCTGGACAAAAACATGATTATTCAGGCAACAGAGCTGCAACGAGAACTGTTTCTTTCTTACTTTTTTTCCCCTGAACGTTCAACTCATTTTACCCCACAGATCTGCCAAGTAGCAGTTTGGACACATTAGCACATAGCATGCATTAGCCAAGATATATATTTTACAAGCAACACTGTGCTTTCAGTAGGAGGCATAATGAAGTGTGAAGGAGAAAATCTGGTGTTGTACAAATCCCGGGCGAATATGATTTTTGTTTTGGGACTTAGTGGACACTGTTGTTCAGGAGAATTTATAACCTTTTCAAAATGCCTTTACACCCAACCAGCAGGGGTCTTTTTTAAAATTTCAGCTGTATATTTTCACAGGAAAGAGAGGGCAAAGATGAAATGCTTCTGAATAACAGACTCCAGCTGATTTCAGTTTCAAGGAAGAATAAATGAAGGTCAGTTGAGGCAAAGGAAAATTCCCCTTTATCTTTAGTTTCTGCATCTTTACAACAGCTTCTTTCCTTTTGTTATGTGTTAAGAATAAGGGTCACATATCAGTGGGCATCTCTTCTTCTACTTTAAGTGTTTCATTACAGTCTAGTGCCCCCTAATGGACGAGAAGCCCCGGTGCCCTGCGTTTGTCTGGCGAGGTGCTGTGAATTTCACCAGAGCACTGGAACACACAAATTAGCCATTTTGGAGGCGTTCACCGATACTTTCATGGGCACGCTCTTTTACCTGGGCTCCTCTCAAAACTGAAAGCAGCTCCATTTCTGCGCCCCCGAAGCAGACCACCCACCGCCACCCACTCACCCATTCTCTTCCTTCACAAAAAAGCCCATTTGGCAGAAGCAACAACAAGAATCACTGCAGCAAGCAAGAGCAACTGGGGGAACATCCAGCATGAAGACAAATCAATGAAATCCATTTGACTTTCAAGCCTCCAAATGCCAAAATGCCAGAGAGTACAAAAAAGCAGCATTTCTCAGTGCCCTATCAAACCCCCCTAATTCTTTGTGACATTTCCTGGCAATTTCCTGCACTATGTAAATGTCTTCCAGCAATCTGATTTAAACAAATGTCATGAGTTAAGCAACTGGACAGACATTTTTTTTTTGTTTTCTTTATCTTGTCTCACTGAAAGACCATCTCATGGTCAAATAAGCCCTGGGGACAGGTGTGTGATTTTTGTTTTTTTACTCTTCTCTCCTGCTCTCATTTCTTTTTCTTTCTTTCTTTTTTTTTTTTTGTTATTAAAAAAAGGAGTTGGTTGCTCATGGTGTTCATGTTGGTTAATACACCCAGTACACATAATGTTACATTCTGCCTGCGTGATGTTGCACCAAACCCGAATAAAAATCCAGCACAGAGTACACCTTTTGTAAGCAGGCTCTCTCCAGAGGAGACACTGTAAAAGTTCAAAGCCGAGGCTCCAAGCAGCATGCGGCCTGCTCAGCTGCAATGCAACCTGTCTGCTTGTATGGCTGCTGGGGCACATCATTTTAGCTGGGCTGAGATCTGAGGCCAAAAGGAAGGGGGCGGTGGGGGTGGGCAGTGAAGATCCGGTCTCCTGTTTCTGCACAAGAACGTGGCGCCCGTTGTCCAGCAATGTGCCAAATTCTGCCGTGTGGAAGCTTCAGAGAACAACAAATGGCCAAGTCCACGTGGAACCTTCTGCAGCTCCGATGCGCTGCTGTGAGTGGCACTGTCCTGGCACTGAAATGACCCTTGAGAGCTAATTAATTGTCCAATCTGATAAACTGAGACTGTGCACTACAAACCGTTCCAAATGATGGAATACAGAAACTAAGAGATGCAGAATAGCGTGCTGTACAAAACATCAGCAGGGAGATGATGCACTGCAGAGTACAACTCATGTTGACATGTGTGACGTAAAGGTTGTGTTATTACGACCATCAAAATGTTATTTATAAAAACTGAAATGTTAATCTAATGAAAGGCCTGTAACAGTGACTTGTAGACTGTGGAGAGGCTCCATATGACGGCGTTACTCACCCATCACTTCACTGTTATCTCTGCAGCCTCTAACGCTGAGCTTTATTTGGCCAACAGCGCCACCAAGTGGAGAACACCCGAAGTGTCATATTATTTCAAAAGTCATTGAGTTTATAGTTCTTTTTAGAAAAAGAGTCCTGGGGTCCCTGCGGATCTGCAGAATAGTTTACTATTTATTGTATATTTGTGCAGTAATATTAAAAAGTGCATATCTGCAGTTTATGAGCTTTTATACTAGCAAAACTAACATGTGGTGTCCATTACTCCCACACGTTATCATGGGACCAAAAGAAAGTCTAAAGTGATTGCGATGATTTCATGCACATCTGAAGGGTTTAGATAGAAAACTTACAAATAGTTACAAATAAATTCCGAACAGTTTCATATAAGAGTGGAAATGCTGGCAAGCATTAAGGATTATAAAGGGACCCTGGGAAAATGTTCTTCTTTGTAAGAGCCCCATCTCCCAAAAAGTCTGAAGACCCCTGTTATCAAAAATCAGATTTTAATGAATTATTAAACCAGAAAAAAAAGATTTTTTTTTTTTTAATTCCATCAACAGTTTTAGGGAGGGTCGGTTACTTTTACAGAAGACATGAAATGACTCATGTTTACAAGAAATCTTGTTTATCATCTAAGATCAGTCTAATGTGGCGTTAGGAATTGATTAGGTCATGCACATGTAAAATTGCCATTGCATAAGTGCTGATATGCAATTTCATACTCAGGAGATTTTTTTTTTTGATATTGTTGTATCTCAGGAGACTATTGCCTAATATTTAAAATTTCATGTTTGCCCTCGTTTAAAGAGGTTTATCATTTCTGTCTGCTAAATGAGCTCTTTTCACCCCCATTAAACTGAAAAACACTTAAACCTTTCACTAAACTGTAAGCAATGATTTCTCTGGCTCGGTCAGTCAGCGTGAGGACCTCCTGTGTACAGAGATTTACGACGTACTTTAACGTGGCAAGCGCCGAGTTTGCAAACTTGTGCGATTTTGGCCTGCAATATGAAAGCTATTTACATGATTCGCCTCCTTCCAAGTGCCTCTTGTAAGCCTGCTGTAACAGGCGCTGATAATGTTTATGGACATTTCATTGCTGTTGTTGGATGGTTAAACTGGTCTTTGTGGTTTATGAGGTCAGGCTGTTTACAAGTCTGGGTTCATGGAGTGGAGCGTGCGTCTTCACGCACATGCTTAAATCTCGGCTTACCGAGCACACAAACACAAGTATGATCACTTACAGTAAATCGTTCTGCTTTCTTCATAGTTTTTCTTGATAATTAATTTTATTTCCATCTTCAAATGGTTTTATTTGTACATTTATGCACCCAGTGCTTATGATGTCAGACAGATACAGCACGATTTTTAATTAGCAGAGATTAAAAACATCATAAACGTGAAGGTGTTTTGTTTTGTTTTTTTTGGTCCATTTTAAACTGCCTGAAATCGCTGTGAGCATCTGTATTAGATGTTCCAGAGATACAAACAAGTTAAATAAAACGGTATGAGCACAAGCAAGTAAGGAGCCTCTGAAGAATCACTTCAGCCCTATCTAACCATGTGTAACAGTGGTGACCTCCACTTGCCACTTGTCAGAAATGTATGCCTAACAAACCTGTGATGACGCCACTGTAACATAGACTTCAGCCAAGAGCCATCCTTCACTGACGTTTTGCTCCTTTAACACATTAAGGTGGAGGTGGAGTAGTAAGGAAACCTCCCCAGCATCCCCTGCTCCTTCCTTTCCCCATTTCTTGTCATTTTTTTCTAAGTCGCACCTTGAAGCTCTTTTGCTACGTCTGAACAATGTCCTCAAATTAGAGCCTGTGACCCCCCAGAGATTCAGGACCCACTGGGTGGATATTCCAGTGTAGCTTCTGCAACTAGCTTCCAAAGGAAAAGGGGGATACCCTCTACCTTGCTTGTGAGCACACAGTTTTCAGCTCTCTTTTCATTCTTTCTCAAGTGCATCCTCCATTTCCCTTTAACCATAAAATAAATCCATTCATGTTGATGAACACGAGGATACAGTATCTGGCTGAAGGGAGGTTGTGGAGATGTCTTGCAGGAGCATGAGATAGCAGTTGAACTCAGCTCACCCCCCGGGTGACAGGATGAACCACTTTCCCTCGTGCTGCTGCTGCTGCTCAGCCTCACCCCCTTGTTTGACAAGCTGGATTAGCAGCTGTGATATTACAGAGCCGGCACTGGCAGTTGCTGTAAGTCAGTGGGAAAATATTACTAATCATACGTACAGGATGAAAACAATCTCACACCCCTTGAAATCAACGTATCCTTGAAACATCTCCCAAACATCCGGGTGGGTGAGGGCTGTTCTGGCAGTTAATCAATTAAAATTGTAATATTTGGTCGACCTTTTCTTCAAGTCGTCACATGACTTTGCCATCAACACAAACAATAGAGGCAATAAACTTCTTTCAGCGTTTGCACTAAACAACCCAGACACCTGTCGGCAGCAGAAAAAAAATAAATAAAAAAAATGGCTAAGCTGGGCAAGTTCTGCATGTTGTCTTCTTTTCAATGTGACGGTCACCAGTATACATTCACAGCTGCCTCACACTCTGAATGTGAATCAATTAATAGTGCAGTCCTGCCATATTTTAGCAGTTTCCCCAAAATGCAGAGGGTAGGTGTGTGTGAGATATGGCTAGACAGATCATAGGCAGCAACACTGAGAACATGACGAGGAAGAGGACAAACTGAACAAAACCGAAAACAGGGAACGGCAGAAGAGGTGAGGAGGCTTGTTCAGATAGCTATGTCAGGGGGGCTAGCACTAACGATCTCTCAGTATCTCTGTTAGCAGGGCCTGTCTCAGCAGGTGGAGGGAAACATGTCAGTTAGTAGCGAGGCAGCAGTCAGGGAGTACAAGCAGCTACACACACTGCCGTCTGCCAGTCATTCTACTTCTTGGAAAAGCAAGAAAAGATGATTCTTCATCACATGATAATAAAACACAGTGTGCTTTGCTTATTCATGTAATTAACCCTAACCCTGCTGACTCCCAGACCTGCATAGCTCTCTCTGTTTCTCAGGCTGTAACTGCATGACTTTCTATTAGACCCTTCAGCATCTCCAGTTAGGACCAACAACCTCTAATAACCTCATTAGGGGCAGAGCGAGGCAGACATGGATACAACAGCACAGCAGCAAATTGCCAGGGAATTCATTTAAATGCACGTCTGGTGTGGTGACAGTGGGGGTAAAGGGGAACAGGGTAGCAGTAGTGGTGGCGGCATGAGGTTGCAGGTTGGAGGCCAGGTCTCCTGCCACCATCTAGTATCACAGCGGCTCTGTGAGTGTGCACTTGCGTGGATTATGTGGCGACAAGCTGTCAGAGTCACTAGTCAGGCAGATCGGGTCTGCCTCGGCATGTCACTAAACACAACACTGTCTCACTCCTGATGGGTAATTAGTGAGGTATGGGGTGGGACATAGTCAGGGCAGTACTGAGGGAAAGAAATGGATTCACGGAGTGGGAGGGTGTCGAAGCCAGTGGGGAAGGCGAGACTGTTGCGAATAATTTTAAAGACATTTTATGTAACATTTTGGAAACCAAAGCAAGAATTTTCAGCAAAAATGTAGCAGAGGAATTGTGCTTGAGAATCAAGAGGTCTGCCAGCTTGCCCAATCTTTACGCAGGCATCTGGTTGAATAATTTTACTATAATTACAATGTTTCCCAGTTTGGGCACCAAAGCATACATCCCTGTGGGGGCTTTCATTACTTTGCACAATGTAAAAAGCCGTGCAAAGACCCGCAGCACCTGCCTTTTTTGTTTATGACTGTTGCACAGATGCCTCAAAATCAATCTGCTAACAATGTTGTTCCTCCTTGAAGTGGAGCTACACATAGAGTCAAATCAGTGCCATAGTGAAAAGGCTAATTAGATGTTGTATCTTATTAGTCTGTTGTTCCTATTACATATTACACATATGAAATAGCTTGGAAAAAAAACAACAAGCACATGTTATCATGTAATACCGTTTTACCAATTCAGTTCAACACTTACGTCCACGCTTACTGTATGTTCATGAATAGTGACAGACTAAGTCATTCACTGTGTATGTGGATGTGAAAAGTATGATTTGGAGCTCTCCTGCAGCTATTTATATATACACGTTACTTTCAACCAATGCTTAAGTATGAAAACTCCCCAGTGTCTGTCTCTGCCTTCGCCCTGTGTGCAGAGCTGATTTCTGTTCCGTCTGTGCTGCCACACAATTAGTGATTAGGGCTATACAGTGGTTTAAGTGGTTATACAGCTGTGATTAACCACATTTTTTGGAAAGCTGAGTTCAATTTCACTAGCCAGCTAAGACCTGTTGACTCAAGAAATCACTTAAATTGAAGCTGTCTGACAAAGTGAAGCCGACTACAAGCTCTTCAAAAGCAGCACAACATGCTGCAATGTAAAGAAACTCAAGAACTGAAGAGAAACAAAGTCATCCACATCTATCAGTCTGAAAATGGTTACAGGGCCATTTCAAGGCTTTGAGACTTCAGTGAACCACGGTGACAGCCGTTATCCACAAATGGAGAAAACCTGGAACAGTGATGAACATTCCCAGGAGTGACCGCCTACAAAGAATTATGCCAAAAACTCATTTAAGACTCATCCAGGAGATCATGAACCCAGAACATCTTAAGAACTGCAGGTCTCACTTGCCTCAGTTAAGGTCAATATTCATGACTCAGCGATAAGAAATAGACGTCATGGGAGAGTTCAAGGAGAAAAATGCCTGCTGACCAAAAAGAACACAAAGGGATGTCTCACATTTGCCAAAAAATATCTTGATGATTCACAAAGCTTCTGTGGACTGATGGGACAAAAGTTTAACTTTTGTAGATATGCTTCCTGTATCATATCAGAAGACGAGGCGGACGACTTGGTCACTGGGTGCTTAAACAACTCCTTGGCGGCAGGGCACCTGGGTCGCATAAGATTCACCCTGAGTTCCTTAAGGTTGTGGATGTCGAAGGGTTGTCTTGGTTGACACGTTGCATGGAGATCTGGGGTGGTGTCACTGGTTTGGCGGACTGGAGTGGTGGTTCCCATGTTAAAGAAGGGGGGTGGGCAGGTGTGCTCCAACTATAGGGGACCTCCAAGTCTGAGGCTATGGTTCTTAGCCGAAAAAGTGTGGATCAAGGATGAGTTGCTGCCCCAAGTGGAGGAGTTTAAGTATCTCAGGGTCTTGCTGATGAATGAAAGGAGACATGACGGACTGGGGCTGCATCTGCCGTGATGCAAATGCTGTACTGGTCTTCTGTGGTGAAGAGAGAGCTGAGCGAAAAAGCAAAGCTGTCGTTTTACCTGTCGATCTTACTTCCCTGCCCTCACCTATGGTCACAAGCTTTGGGTAAGAATGAGGTTGGGGATGCAAGTGGTGGAAATAAGCTTTCCCCAGAGGGTGGCTGGCCTTTCCCTTAGAGATAGGGTGAAGAGTTCAGTCATTTGGGAGGGACTCAACTCAGACTCTTCCAGGGAGCTCTGGGCTTCTCTGCCTGGATAAGTGGCAGAAGATGGATGGATGGATGGATGGATGGATGGATAGATGGAATCTGTGTGTGCTCTGCTGCCAAAAGACACATGATTTTGTGGACCAATCTCTATGACGATCAGAAATGTGACTAAAAACCTGAAACACTGCAAACCCATCATCCCCTCTCCTTTTTGACGCTCCATGGTAAGTTCAGTTCAGTTAGTTTCTGCTCTGTTTCCTCTGAATACAAGCATGATTGAAGAGCAGAAACATGTTGGGCTTGACTCTAAACATTTAGGATGAGGAGTCAGAGATGAGTTACAGGACTATGCCAAGTTTTTGGCACGACACTCAGAACTTTGAGGCGTCTCCCTGCACCAGTTACGTGGTTTTGTGTATATAACCTGTGTATATCTGCCACTAGACTCCCAATTACATCCCCTTCTACAAATGGTGACTTTAAAAAGCTGCTTAGAGCACCTTTAAATAGTTCAGTTACATGCATTGCCAAAATATGGGAAAACAACTGATTACAGTGTGATATTAGGCAGCATCAACCTTTAATCTTCTCTAAGTGACACATACACTCATTTGCCAGATGTAAGTGGATTGAATACAAGAAATCACAATGATGTGACTGATAATAGGTTCATGCTGCTAATGCTGACGGCTTTGTTGCTTGCAGTGACGTGCCGACATGATAAACCTATTAGTCCACATTACAGAAGTGTCCAAGAAATTCAAGTAAAACATGCCAAAAATAGGCAAAAATGGGCAGAAATAAAAGGGAAATAAAATAAAGGGCTGTGATGTCTGATCCCACCAAAGAGCTTTTCTAAGGTCTGTACAGGGGAAAAAATGGAAAAGGAGACTTCATTAAGAACAGACCAGGTTATTCATTGTTTTTATCAATAAAAAAGTGAATAACCTGCTCTATTCTTAATGAAGGCCGATTAATTGAGAAACAGATTCTAATTAGCGCAAGAAACACTTTGAATGCATCTTTATTATCCCGGCTAGCACAGTTCATTGCTTGGATGGCAACACTGAGCCACTCACTACTTTCACAGTCCTCAGAGAACCAAATTACAGTACCTCCAAAACAAAAGAATGTTGATGTAGGTGATGATTACCTTATAGCCATCCATCCATCCATCCATCCATCCATCCATCCATCCATCCATCCATCCATCCATCCATCTATTTTCTTCCACTTATTAGGTAAAGAAAAAACAACTCTTATTAAAAGACAAGACAACAGCCACAGTTTTAATCTGCAACCTTTGGTTTATTTGTTCATTCTAATTTTGTAATTACTATCATGCTGTAATTAGATCAGTCAAACAGGATTTGGGCAAATTTATCACGATTTTGTCTCTCTCTGAGGATGGGATTCAGGAGTGCACAGGGCTGGAGATCAGCCCCCCTAACAACAGGCTTCTGGCAACAATTTGTGATGGATGAGCCATGTAAAATGGCTAACAAAAGATGTACCTCCAGTGGGACATAAATTCAAAATCAGCTGGCACATTTGCAAGTGCATGCCTGCGTCTCTCTGCTCAGACATTCCAAAGGCAACTCAAACTGCAGCACATGTTGGGGGACTTGTTTAACCTTTCTTCTTCTAAACACCGGATTTGTCAGACAAATTTATCCTTTTATTATACTATATAATACACAATATAGGTTTGAAAAACGTTGTTGATATGTAACGTTTCTTACCAGCAGCAGGGTCAACTTTCCTTATGAAGTTGTCACTTTTTTGTTCATTCTATGGTCCCGTAAAAACAACTAGATATTGCCTTAAATATTTAAAGGCACGCCAATTGTTGTGAAAAATATCTAAAAGTATTTAATTGACTACATCATATGCTTCCAGAGCAATTTTCTGCATAATTTAATTATAGAGACAGAATCCATAAGGTGTCAGATTGTAAGGACAGTCTTATTTTTGGCACACGCATGCCAGTGGTAATAGCGGGAATATGTTTTTGTTTTTTTTTACAAAATGGACACACACACGCGCAAAGTTTGAGGGTTTTGGTTTTTAGCATCTGGAGAAAAACAGGATTAAACCCCAGAGGACCCCTGCTGCCTCCAGTACTAACCACTCTATCACCAGCAAGCTTCAAAACATCTACTACATATGACTGACACACATCACAGTCAGTGGAGAGCCAAGAAAGTGTGTTTCTTTGTGTAGCAGCACACACACACACACAAACACACACACCAATCAATCTCAGCTCCTCACTGCTGAGTGTTCAGAGCCAGACACTCTGCTATCTCTATTAAGCTGGTATCCCTGAAGAGCCTTTTGCTGCTGCCAGACCTGGAGCACAGCTGATCCCCGAAGGCCATCAATCTGAGCAGAACTGCTGCTGAAGCTCAGGTTGGAGAGTGCAACAAGTCTTCTCATATTCCCCCACCTTTTCTGCAGAAGTGAGGCGCAGACAGTATTAACACGGCACATGAACATCTGATGCGATGCATGCATTTACCCATATTCTGCGTGTGCACATTTAGTACGGTTGGCCATTAGACGTGTAGTTGCTAAAAAGCTGTTTGCAGAATGAGAGATGTTCGCATATTATTGCATAGTTCAAGCAATTTCTCGTGAGAATCCTGTGAAACAATAGAGCATTTGCTCTCAAATCTGGTTATGCAGGTTAAAAGTATGCCTTCAAATGGCCACTAGATGATAGCAAAGTCTCACCGCTTGGGTTCCTATGAAGAGTTTTCAGCATAGGGTTCTGCACAACCTCCAATATCAATAAAAGTCAATTATATTCAGAAAAAATACCCAGAAATGCCACATTCTTATATTACTAATACCAGTAATTACAGGGTTTACTAAAACATATTTATAACATCTGGACAAAAATGGGTTAACCACACAGAAACATGTAGGTAATGTGAGTTTAGGTTTACTATGCTCAACATTCCTCACTGAGCGGAAGCAAATAAGGACAAAAATACAGTTGGTCAAAACCTATTGGGATAAATTACTCTTCTAAATTCCCTCAAAATGCGAATCACTGCCTTTCTTGCCAAAAACTACACATCTCCTCAGCCTGCTTTCTCCCTCTCCTTTCTTTCAAACCATCTGTGGAAAATTGAGTTACTTGCCATTTGGAGGAGTGACACGCAAGGCCAGCGCGTCACATGTTGCATGGACAGTACCTTTAAATGACAGATGAGAGGAGAAATGTGGACACCAGGGCAGCTGTCGTTGGTGTGATTGAATATGTTATGGTCTGGACTGATCCTAGATAAGCACTGGGTGTGCACCACTTAGGGATTGGGCCACATGTAAATGGGAAATCAGCCATTCTGGAATTGAGTATGAAGCTGTAATACAAAGCAGGGCAATTTGTGGAAGTAAATATTTTTCCCCCATTTATTTTGATGTTTCTTATGCGTATGACGTAAGCCAACAGTCTACGGTATATGTTAAGCTGCCGTCAGTACAGTTTTTGTGGAATACACTGTAAATGTAGTTTTTACAAGTGTTGTTCTACAACCATGTGATAGACTATGATGGACTTTATACATAGGAAAATGTAAGATGTAGATATACCTGCTCTGCTTGTAGTTCAAACACTTCTGTTATCTTCTGGGTAAGGTTTAGCATGGATTCTGGTTTTGGTTTAATATAGCAAATTTAGATCAAAACAATGATATTTCACTTGCTTTGTTGCATACAGTACACCTAACCAAAGACTGGAGTCAGGAGTGTGGCATCTCATTCCTGCTCCTCATACACCCACAATCCACCCTGACCACCTCCATGTGACTCCAGATTACCACATAAATTCTCTGTTGCTTTCTAGATTAAATGCAGATTAAACTCCCAAAACAGTAATAAATGTTGCCTGGGAAACTAGGACACAATAATAGGGTTTCTTACCATGCTTTAATGGCATACAAAGCTACAAAGAGTAAAACACAAAAAATTTGCAAAACAAGCAAAAAAAAATTCACAGAAAACACACAGCACTGAATCTGGATGTCACAGCAGTTTCACTAACTTCACTTTTGGACACTGCATACGTAGCGTCTTGCTACACATGTGAGGACATGGCAGTGCTTAGTCCGCTTAGTAAAGCAGTGCTTTACAAAGCAGTTTTGCATCACCATCCTCCATGCAGCTCCAGCTTGGTGCAAACCAAATGCAACCCCAATTTAAAACAAATGTGATACGGACCACAAACCAAGATGCACTTGGCAAAATGTTGAAAGGGTAACCTCGGTTCTTCGTAGTGCTGCCACTTTGTGATGGAAGTTTGTAACATTGGGTGTAGCATTAGAAAATAAAACATTATCTTATATCTTATATATATACTATATATATATATATATATATATATATATATATATATATATATATATATATATATATATATATATATATATATATATATATATATATATATATATGAACAGCCGCCACACCTCGAGGAAGTTTTCTGAAAAAAAAAGGTCCAGGGAATTTTCTCCCATTCTCCCAAGCCTGTTGATGAGGCAGGTTAAGGATGCTGGGGGAAGAGGCTGGCAGTCAATGTTCTAATTTATCCTGTCTCATGATGCTGCCTCTCCCAAATGAGAAAAACAGCCATACCCCATCTGTTGGAAGCACACATTAGTATATACTGTACATAAGATTGAGTGTGGTTCTACAGGCGATGGTAACCACCTTTGTTGGAGAGATTCAGGGAAACATGGAGTTACACAAAATCATGTATACAAGGTAATTAGTAAAGGCCCAATTCAGCGTTCCAAAAACGTGACTTTACATCACTTTTTTTTTCACACATGTGAGACCGACTTTCTTTTTCTATGGTCCAATGGAGAGGACTCATTATGTCATGACGGTTTGATGGTGGGGGTGGTGTTTTGTGTGACTCCCTACCTTCCCTGAATCTCCACAAAAGAGGTGGGGAGTGCAAAGTTGGGAGATATACAAACCTGAAGACCAGAATTGTCATTCAGAATTTAAAATAATTAGATTATGGACAAAGACTCTGTGACTGTTCATATACACTGCTTCAAAAGGAAGACTTTTTAATTAGAGTATAGTGCCAAGTCAATTAAACTTCTGGGGTATTGATCTGGTTGGTTAAGTAGCAGAGGGGGTTGTTAATTTAAGTTCAGCTCCTTTGGTGTTAATGAAATTAACAACAAGTTCACTGTGGGTGGGGGGCACTAATGAGGCAACCCCCCAAAACAGGAATGTTTATGTTTTCTGTTTTTTAACTACTTTTGCATTTGGTTAGGGTGAATGCCACTACTGTAGCATGAGGTGATGGTGGCTGTAACATTGATCAGCATGACCGGTTTGGTGGTGGGTCAGTGATGGTCTGGGGAGGCATATCCATGGAGGATGGAGGGACACACAGACCTCTACAAACTAGGCAATGGCACCCTGACGACATTAGATATTGGGATGAAATCAATGTTGTGCTCCAGTAGCAACCCAGGACCCACTGCACCAGTGTAGGGTCTGACAGTGGGTCCTGGGTTGCTACTGGAGCACAACGCCCAGCCTCATGTGGTGAGAGTATGCAGGCAGTTCCTGGAGGAGCCAGTCAGTGATACCACTGACTGGCTCCCATGCTCGCCTGAACTAAATCCAATAGAACACCTCTGGGACATTATGTTTCAGTCCATCCAAGAGCACCAGGTTGCAGCTCAGACTGGCCAGGGGCTCAGTAACACCCTGGTCCAGATCTGGGGGGAGATCCCCTGGAACACAATCCGTTGTCACATTTTTTTTTCCATTGCCTTATTAGGTCAATCCCAGATGTTGTTTGGCATGCGTATAATCACATGGGGGCCATACAAACAACTGAGTACCATTTTGAGTTGCTGCAATGAAATTTTGGCAAAATGGACTAGCCTGCTGCATCGTTTTGTCACTTTGATTTTCAGGGTGTTTTTGAATTCAGCCCTCTGTAGGCTGATAATTTTCATTTCCATCAAACGATGTGGCATCCTTTCATTCCAAACACATTACCCATCTGGGTCATCTAGCATGATGCCCCCCATTGAGATCTGATGTGTTTTCAAAGTGTCCCTTTCAGTTTTGAGCAGAAACAAACAGTTCATGATTTCAAGAACCAGATCATTATTTGCAAATTCTACTGTGTCGGCCCATTTTCAGCCACGGGTAAATATAGAAATATGTGATAAGAAGCAGTCAGCCAGATAAACATGTCTGGTGGGCCTCACTTACACTTGCATACTAGTGCAGACACGTACACCTAAGCATTGAGGGACGAGCAGGAGGATACACTGACTGGTCAGCCACAAATGTTACTGGTGAAATTTTAATTTAGCACGCAGCAGTACTGATATGAAAGATTAGCAATGTGATCACATAAACAAAGACAGGGCTGGTAAATTCTACACTCCCATCCATCACGTTCACTTTGAGTCCACAACGTGCAATCAATCACAGGCCACCATAATAGAGCACAGGCTGTGGATATGGGATGATGCCATCCATCACTATGAAGGTAATGTGACACTCATAATGTCTGCAGAGAGGCTAAAGGGAATTGAATCAAATGAAGTGCTCTGCTCTTTGAAGTAACACCTCGGACAAGATAATGATGATGAAGATGAGGTGTTATTCAAGCTTACTATCTGGTGTCCTAAACTTTTAACAGCAATTAAAAAAAAAACCTCAGCCTTACATGAAATTTTGCACAGAAGCGTAGGCTGCTGGAACAATTACTGTAATTCAACTGTTTTGCAGTGCCCCGTAGCCTAATGTGCGTTCCATGTGAGCAAAGGAAACACAGTGAAATGCTCCACAGTTTCCCGTAAGGCCAAAGAGGAGGGATGGGTGGTAGCCTGCCCGTTTTTAAACCCAAGGCTACTTTCCCTCGGCCCGCAGAACACTCTTGACAGGCCTAGGTGGTATTTTATTATTTCAGTTCATTCTGTCTATTCCAACTCTATAATTACTCCCTGCATGTCATTTAACCCGGCCTTTTTTTTTCAAATTACATGTCTGACCCTCTCTCAGGGATAGGATTTCCCTTGCCATGTATTTTAACGTACTCTATTTTAAACCCTCTCTCTGTTATTATTTTTCATTTTGGGCTGTTCCTTTAATCATTGTCCTATGATCTTGCTTTTGGTATTTTGTCTGGAACTGAAAGCTAAAATGCTGAAAATATGTGGCAAAGTTAAAGCAAAGGCTGCAGTTTGGTTTTTCTTGAACCTGCTCAAAACAGTTGGGGGGATATATCGGTGTGGGTTTTGTGTGTGTGTGTTTGATTGTACAGTATTTAGATTGAATGAGGTCTGAAGCATAATGCAGATGGTCAGCTGCCATCCCATGACAACATCTGAAGCGATTACTGCTCTGTGATTTGCCTCACGTTTAGAAATGGTCCTAAAACCAAACCAGCAAAAAAAATAAAAAATAAATCGACTCCCAACGTTGTGAGTACAAACAATCTAATTGTGGGGCAAGCAGAGATGTCATTTCCATGAGAGTTCCTCCTCTAATTTTAAACCAAAACATCATATTATTGGACTGATGCCTGCCTAAAAGAGAGGGGAGAGAAAGAAAGGAGCGGCAGGCCTTTCAGGGCCTTTGTTTATGTGAGCGTTACAGGCACAATTCCCACAAATGTGGATAGGAGTCCTTTGTAAACAGGACTTGAGCGAAGCTGCTGTGTGTCTGCCAATCTAAATACAACAAGGGGCCCGTGGTAAGCTTCACCGCCATCTCTAATTCTGGCTTTGGCTTTGGCAAAGAGCAGGTCCGTGGTTCGAGGCCGCACTGCTGCATGCAGCCAGTGAGCCAGGAACTTTTCCTTAACTGGTGAAAGCTATGAACCACATGTATGGATGCACACTTTGCACCACACACAGACACACAAATGAGCGCATGTGGTAATTTGATAATGCAGTTCAGTAATGCATTTAACGCAATGTGACGTCCACTCCATGCACCACCAGAAAAATGTGAATTTCTTGGTGAGACTTTTGAATATTTTTGGTTTTTGTAGGCAGTGTGAGTGCAACACATTATAGTCCACAGAACTGTTTTATTTTATTTTATTTTTATTTTTTTGTCTCATCTGGCCAAAGTTTAAAATAGACTTTGGAAAACAGAAAAGCGTCCTCACCGGGTTTGTGTCTGTCCTAGTTGCCTTATTGAAATGTCATTCTCTGGCCTCTCATATACTTTTAGCATGCCAGTAAGGAAATGAGCTCTGCACGACATGAGACCCTGGATCGCTGCTGATGTAATTATCTGCACGGTAGCTGCTCTTCTGTTTAATAACTTCAGTCTGCACGCTGTGACGCGCTGCGTTTCCTGATAGTGAAATAACCTGATGGCGATGATTACTGCCACAGAAAATGTGCCACACGCAGGTGCATTTACCTCGTGATGGCAGTTGCCGCAATAAACGCTAGGGGGAGCCAAGCCATAGCAAGAAATCACAGCAAATCCCCTTCACGAATCACTAAATGAAAGTTTCACTCCCAAGTGAAGCAAACCCACTCATAAAGGGACCGTTTTTGTCTTTCACTCTTGTTAGAGATGCCACTGGTGTGTGACTTGTCCTTATTCGTCAATACTTGCTCTTGGAGGTAAACTTGTGTAATGGAGGCACTGTTCATTAAACCCATGCAGTGAACTAGGGGGACAGGCTAATGAGAAAGGCGCCTCTGACAGGCTGGCTGTGTAATAATTGGACGAGGCTAAAAAGGGTCACAGAAGAACAAGGAGTTAAAATGGACAGAAGCTCTCAGCCTTCCAGCTTTCCCCCACTTAGCCGTATTTCACTGTGTTTTCCACAGATTTTTTGGTTGAGTGGCCACAAATAAATTGATACAAATCCATAATCCAGATTCAGACTTAAATTTGTCTCTCCCTTCCTGCTTTTCCTCGCAGGAGTGTGTTGAGCGCTGATCCGAGCCTGAATAACTGAGAAGCTTAAGCTAAGCAAGCATGTGAGGGAAATGGTACTGAATAGTACATCCCAAAATTGGGGATCTAATTTGAAGTGCACAGAGCTGCAGTCTGAGTTCACTATAAATTGGGCCTTGTACTTCTGTGGATGCTTGCATTCTGCTCAAGAAAGTTTTGTGCTGATGATGTAGACAAAAGTTTCTTCGGGTCAGATGGAGCAGTTTGTCGGTTGCCAGTTGAGAACGTTCAAACCCCGCATGCCTGTTATTATGAAACATTTAAAAAAAGAATTTAATGTGATGCACAGGACGCCTCACCCGCTCCACTTTCCCAGGCTCCCGCCCTCTGCTGCTCCAGGAGGGACTTATTAAAATCCATATTTTTCCATCAGACCATGTAAAAGATTTAAGAAACAGAGTGCACCTGTGGCTGCTGATTGTTACGGGTCACGTCTGACTAGCTGCGAAGAGAAAAACATAAAACTCCAGCCTTTTCTTAAGCGTTGACAGCAATAC
>JAMQGT020010728.1:0-66754 GCA_024447675.2 Pterophyllum scalare | reverse complement strand
AAACTGATATCAGGGAACAATCGAGCATGCTGGGTGACTGCTGCTGATGCTTGCAGAGAAGGTTTTAATTGAGCTTAAGAGACAGAAATAAGCTACCGGCTTCTGCTTTGTTTTCAGGATAAACACATTAAAACAGTGTAGCTGGGAAACTGTTTCATTGTGTTGATGTATTGATATTCTAGGAGCATCAAACTGTCAGTGATACATTTGTAAATCCTACATGAGTAATGAAACCACAGTCTGCCCTGCAGCAGTGCAACATAGTCTGTAAACTCACAATACTGCAAACCACCTGGGTTTACCTGCACTGTCCTGTATCCAGCTTATTGCAACATCCCTGCTTCAGATATAATGGGGAAAAAGTCAAACAACAACAGCAACAAAAGAAGTCGTGTCAGAGATTTGCTGATACAATCATTTCACTTTCCCTTGGATGCTGCTTTGACCTGTGATAAGCTAGTCACAGACTTCACTGGTTCCTGTAAACCACTTTGATTTCAGCTGGACACGAAGGAGGGCATTCAGACGAACGTGAGCCTCGGCCAGAGAAACAACAGAGAGCAGCGCTGCTTCATCACGCTGCCTCCTCAGTCAGGCCCGGGAGCAGGCTCACATTCCTCACTGCTCCTCCCAGTGAGACTGTCACCTCACACACACACACACACACACACACACACACACACACACACACACACACACACAGACACACGCACACAGACACAGACACACGCACACAGACACACGCACACACACACACACACGAGTGCGCGCACACAGACACGCACACAGACACACACACACACGTACACAGACACACACGCACACAGACACACACACACGCACACAGACACACAGACACACACAGACACACAGACGCACAGACACACACACAGGGACACACACACACAGGGACACTTATCTTTGTCAAGAGCACCTCACACAGAATGAGATTACACTCTCACTGACTCACAAAGGTCAGGTCGATCACTCCCTCACTCTGCCCATGAACACGCTCGCCCCACCCTTTCCCTTCCTCGGAAACTCCTCTGCGTGACTTTTGGCACCGTTGCCATTTTCTCTCAGTTGTGACAGTTTTTGCTCGTTTGTGTTACTGTTACGCTGTCACTGCACCAGAAAAGCATCACAATGATTACTTCATTTATTTGTAGATGCATGTAAGAAATTAATCTTTTTTATGTAATTATGAGACTGACTTTTCTTATCACTTAAATTTATTTTAAACTAATAAAACTATGGAAGCTAATGCCAGTATGTTTTCCCTCGCTGCCCTCTGATTTATTTTGCGTTCTATCTTCTTCTATTACATGTTCATTAATTTGGTGTTTAGCGTCTGCACTTGTTTGTGTCTTTGACCTTATTTGGTTGTGATTTTGAGGTCATCGCTTTCATTCACTTCCCCTTGTTTTGTTTTGTTTTAATCACAATAGCTTCTGCTCTGAATTTGCATCTTTTCTTCCTTTTTTTCTCATCACTTGCATCTTATGCAAATATACTAACCTAAACAAAACCAAACAAATCTACACAACTCTTGGAACAAAGAAAGCTTCTACGAGTAAGGACAGAGGTATATAAACTAGTCTGTCGTCTTCAGTTATGACATACAGCATCACTCGCGGTGATTATTGCACCTTTAGTTAACACAAGCGTATGTAAATATAGAAGCAGAAAAACATGAATCATCTGGAAGTTTAAAGTGGACTGACAGCGTGTGGCCACTGCAGCAGTGCTGTCCTCTATTTCTGGCTCTCTGTTACGAGTTAGGTTCCTGGAAAACCTCAGTTTGAGTTTCTTTTCCGTTCCTTCCAGTGTTTAGAATACAATGCAGTACGATACAGCAACAAGCAGCTCTGAAACCAAGATGAATGAGACAGGAACAAAAAAAGCTACAGACTCCTTCTGCAGCAAAATGTTACCTTCTGTAAAATGACACCCTGAAACGCAGAGAGAAACTATGAGAAGCACAGTGGAAACTCAGGGATTAAAGACAATAATCAATAGCTTTGTAAAATGCTTGGGTGTGTCTGACCAAGACTAGAAGCAGTCTGTCCCTCCTCCCTTTCCTTTCATGTCCTTCCCTAGAAATTCAAGATTACACGTCTAATTCTCTATGTTCATCCTAACTACATATTTCCATCTAGGCAATAATTTCCTCCCTGTCCTGTTTCACAGTTGTTGGTCCCTCCTTCATATCCTTCCTCCAGAGCGTTGGCTTTGTGTTAGCAGAAAACTGGAGACTGCAAGATAAAGATACACAACTCCTCTTTTTTTGTTTCCCTCATGGAGACCTAAAACCACGTCATCATGCACCCCCCACCTGCTCGACAGGACTGCTCTGACAGGCTCTGGGGGAAATAAAGCTTTTTTAAAAGCTCTTATGTGGTTGGAATTTAAATACCGAGAGTCCAAAGTCCAACACTAGGAAAACATCCAGTCTAATGTTTACATGACCTTGTCTCCATTTCATGAAGGAACAATGCTTTAATGGTGCAAACCCCTGTGGGAGGTGCTGCCTAATTATTGTGAAAATAAAAAGGAATCTGTGTCACACATTCCTGAGATAACACTTTTATAAGCTTTATCATCAGCATCACTGCATCAACAGCAATAAGCAGCGTATTGATCAACCTGCTATGAAGTAATACTTTGTGATGACTTATTGATTAAACATGGCATCTACTTCGACAACAGTGAATGTCTGAGGTAGAAAAACCCCACCCAAACTACCTTCTTACACCTGGACTGCTAACCTAGTTAGTCACTAAAAGCCAAACCTACATAATTACACAAACACTTAGATGCTCTATTCGTGACAGCAACTGTCATTTCCAAACAATACATGACTATTAATCTTCTCAAGCTCGGGATGACACAGACACAAGAGTGCATAAACTATGCATATACCTGAGAGATTCTGAGGTGATGATTACTAATCCAGAACAACAGCATAACTTTTCTTTCTTTTGTCCAATGATGTTGGCAACTTTCTTTGGGCACAGCCTCACAGCTCTGGGTGAGTAAGCCTCTGCACTTCTACAATAAAACTGTTCTCCACAGCATGTGATACAGGAATCTCTCAGTGCTGTGCGACATGACAGACATTTCTGGCAACTTACGTGCCAGATCCATCCGTCTACTGCCTGCTGTGTCCATGCATGAATCTGTCCACAAGGGCCAAATTATAGGAATTCTTTTGGGTTTTAAGCATTAGTTTGGTATCATGTTACAGCAAGTGCAGCACACAGTGCAGCCAAGCTGGTTTGACAAATAAATGCTGGAAAAATGCCATGTCAGCCCTCTTCTAACAGGACGGATTTTTTTTTTTTGCACAGATCTGTTAAGTTTAGCAAAAAAATTGCCACATTTGAATTCCTGAAGGGAAGCTGATTGAAACAGTGCTCTGCAAACACCAAAATTCTGAATGAATTTTCTGCATCTAGTAACACTAAAAATAACCATTAATATTCTTCATCCATGACAGGTCCCAGTATAGTACCATCCAAGAATAATACACAGAAACCATTGGAAAAATACCAAAATAAATACATGAATAAAACCACAAATCCTCACAAGTCCTGACAGAAGATCCCCACCGGAGATTGTGTTCATTTACTCCGAGGGCTACAGATAACTAAATACGTGCTGCACTGGCTGCACACGAACGTCCAGCCAGCAGCTGGCTTTGTGCACTTTTTCGTTGTGGTTTTGGACAGAGGGGCATGCCAGGCACGGGTGGTAACATCTGATTTTCATTAAAGAACAAGCTCCTCCTCGCATACAAAAACCTCACAATGAACAAGTAAAAAATCTCCGAAAACAGACAAGTTATTAAAAGAGTTTTCACAAGTTCAGCTGAGCTGCGATCAGACGGCTAATCGTACAATACCGACGGGATCTTATCACGCAACTTAAAGTATTCACCCATGAAGACGAGCGAGCCTGCGTTATGGGACGGATTACAAGTTCGTACCTCAGAAATCGGAGCTTTTCCTTTCTGTTGTCCTAAAGTCGAGGGGAAAACTGCGCTGCGCTCAAAGCTTCTCGTCTTCCTGAAGTCGGGATCAGCCTGAGTCTCTGCTGTGGCGGCGGCTCCAGACATTTAGTCATAGCTGCGTGTTGAGTTGAGTTATTCTGGCTGAGAGTCCAGCCCCTCGGATTTCTCCACTGCTGTAACCCGAGCCAGGTGTTTCTGCTCCAGCTGCTCCAGGTGAAGTTGCGAGGGAGGCGTTGCATAGATTTTTTTTAATGTAATTGACGGCTTTTTATGTACGTCCTCACTTTGGTATGGAAATATTTGTATGATGTTATTGTGTGAAATATGTAGGCTACCATATGTAGCATACACCACATGCATAAATAATGGACTATTGTTTTACGTAATGACGTTACATCTATTTCAGATACAGCAGTGCTTCTCATTTTAAGAAGAAACTCTAAAATAATAGCTTACTATATAATACCTGCGCAGTGTGTAAACGACGTGACATGCAGCAATGAAATATGAAACTATGCTTAATAATTGTTTTTAATTAAATTGATTTACTTATTTACATATTTTATTAATTTTGAAGAGCAAATTAAAGTCAAACACCAGTAAGAGTACCAGATGGGAACAGATGGTAAGTTTATCAATATGTCAGTTCTAGTATTATATAATGACAGCAAAATAAGCAAACAAACAATAAATGAATCGTGAAAGTAAATCCAAAGCCAGGATTTGAACCTGTGGGGCGATTTGTGATTTGGGCTTGTCAATCATTACACGTCATCGCGTAACCTCTACGTACTCCGCCCCATTGTGAAGAAGTATTTCCGCCAAGATGGTTGTGGGTGCCTTCCCTATCGCCAAGCTCCTCTACCTCGGAGTGAGGCAGATGAGCAAGCCTGTGGCTAACCGGATAAAAGCTGGAGCCCGGAGGAGCGAGTTCTTTAAAACTTACATTTGCCTGCCGCCGGCACAGCGTGAGTAACCGAGCTAACGGCTGTTAATGGCTCAGAGTTCATTTCAGTTACCCCCAACAATTGATAAGCAAGAAGAGCCGCAACAACCAATGACAAAGAACCTGAAAAGGCTGCTATCCAATCATGTTTATGCCTTTATTTCTTCGACCAATAGCAGCCAGGCAAGCTGAAAAAAAGGGTGGATCTTGTCTGTCATTGAGCACACTGTATTAAGCCTTTGCTATGAGGGCACGACAGGATAACTCTAGTCCAAACGCCCTGTTCAGACCGTGACATTGACTTTAATTAGACAGAAATATGTTAAGTCGCCTCTACGCTTTATCGTTTAGATACATGTGACACTTCTTTATGTTTAATCTTTCAGAATACTGACACAAACGGAAAGTGAAGCTTATTGTGTATGCCACGGTGTGTGCTGCATCAGAAAACCTGGCTTATGTGTTAAAACAAGAAAAAAGTCCTCTTAAATAATCAGTTTATTTTCATATAATACAAATAAATAATAAAGCACAGATGTTCATTAAAGAGACAGGAAATCTGGAAAAGTGAAGTGGTAAATATACCTCATGCAGACCTCCATTATCAGCGATGGTCTCCATTGGGCATGCTCTATAACTGCTCTGAGTTGTGCAACAGTAAAGGGGAACTTTGGACCACTCCTCCCAGAAAAACCTGTTTCAATTCAGGATATCTGTGATTTTCTTGTTTAACAGCCCCTTTTAGCATCTCAGTAGGGTTAAGGTTGTTGATTGAATTTAGTTCACTGTCTCACACATAGCATCACACAACCTCTCCTTAGCTTCAGGTTATGGACTGCGGCCTTGACATTCTCCTGTAAAAGATCTTGTTACATTAATTTATTCTCTCAGTGACTGCACAGTGTCCAGACCCTGGATTTAAAAGCACCCTCAAACCATGGTGCTTCCCACACCGTAAACCACAGTTGGGTGTCTGTGTGTAGTTCTTTGTTTCCTCCATAAAAATTTCACTTTTGTCTCACTCTGTTCACTGAAAGTTTCCACAGAAGTGTTGTTGAATATTAAGATGATGCTTTGCAGCAGTTCTTCTTGTTTGAGGCGACCTCGGGTCATGATTTTTGGAGAAAGGTGATTCTTAGGGAGAGCAACAACAGATCTGAGTTTCTTCAGTTTGCTGAGGTTTTTTTTTAATTGTCGTTTTACAATTTCAGGCATCTCTGTAATGCGTTTGTCGGGTGAACATTTTGGGACCTCGGCATGGTTCACACTAAGCAGTCTTTCTTAACCACAACACGCTTTGTTAGTCATCAGATTGTGTATACCTTTGTTTGTTGGGAGGGCCACCTCTACAACCAACTCCCTCCTTAATTGCATCACCTGACTTCAGGTGCCTTTTGAAGAAGTCGTTAATGCAGAGACTGAGTAAGATGCCATTAAAATAACCCCACGAAGGCTCTTCTCTGCCAAAGCTTATTCTCCCGCTGACTGTTGTTTTGAGCTTGTGGTACCCCGGGTGCTAACAGTCAATTTGTCATCACTGAGGCGATGAATATTGCTTCCATTACCAATATATTGTGTTTCTTCGGACTTCAATCGTCCAATCCTATAAACGCCAAACTAAAGTCAATAGCAGAGAAGATTTGGCAAGTTTTTCATGGCTCAGCCCACATACTCAACTCTGCTGCTCAACCCACAAATGCATTTTCCGTACAAATGTAAACAGGCTTTCCTGTGATATCAGATTTATTGCCAAGAAGCATCTTTACAACAAAGAAATAATCACCTAACACACATTTCTTTACTTTTTGTGCTAAGTTTATTCCTCCTGCATTTATAACTGTCCACTTCTGATCAGACCACCTGATGCTTCAGTGAAAATGTGAGCAGGACCCAAACATATTGAAAGTCTAACAGGTATATGCTTATGTACTGTTCTTTGTCCTCACAGTTTATCACTGGATAGAGATGAGAACGAAGATGAGGATCATGGGCTTCAAGGGTGCCACCATTAAGCCCCTGAACGAGGAATCTGCTGCAGAGCTGGGCGCCGAGTTGCTCGGGGAAGCCATCATCTTCCTCATTGGTGGTGGATGCATGGTGTTGGAATACAGCAGGCAGGCGGCTAACTCTCGCCGCAAAGAGGAGGAGCTAAACGAGACCATCACAAGCCTTCAGACGCAACTAGCAGAATTATCCTTAACCACAGAGACTCTAAGTGCTCAGCTGAGAGAGGTCAACAGGCAACTGCTGTCCTTTCCTCTTCCCACCAAAAATCACAAATTTTAGTTCTTTGCTATCCGGCGTGGCACAATGTCGGTCTGTGTGTGAAGGAGTAGGAGTGCGCCAACATAGGGCTGTCGTATGTACAGCCTGATAGCTTCACACACTGTCCCCTGCTATGAGCTGGGTGGATGAGGTGGGCATAAGTGTATCACTGTGGATTTGGGTGCAATTGTTCGCTCATGTTTTGAGCAGCTAGCTGTAAAAAAGGAATTGCTATGATATTCATAGTGAATTTCACTGGCTGACCTTGCATGTTCATTGTAAAGTTGACTGACTGTATATAAAGATTTACGAAACAATGCAGTGTTGACCTTGACGTTGATATATTTTTAACAGTTCCAGCGTATTACTTTCTTTTCAATTCAACAATCCTCGTGGATCTTAATAACTTTGGAAATGCTGAATGGTTTGCTTCATTGGCTCTAATTATGAGTTATTATTGATGAAAAACCAATTATAAACATTTCTTAAACTACAAAAAAAAACAAAACACACACACTAAACAGCTCGTATCAGTAGATTAATTTTTGAGAGTATTTGCCTCTGTAGTTTTCATAAAAGTTAGTGTTGTAATTGCTGGTTTGTATTTAGATGTGTGGTGACATCTGGAAAAAAAAAGATGCAAAATAAAATCTTATGCTACCTGTTATTAGCGTTCTGTCACATTTTATACAAAATGCGAATAAAAAGTATCTCCGGGGTGGATGATATCCAGCGTTACCGCACACCATTGTAAAACTACAGTACCCAGGATGCCTCCAACGTAAACACTTCCTACTTTGGCGCCATCCAAGTGCGTAACGCTTAACAAACAAAATACCTTTATCTTTCATTCTTTCTCAGATTATGCAGTAAAAAAAAAGTTTAAGATAAACTCGTGCTATTTAGTGGCCCAAAGAAGCGCACCACCATAAATATATATATATATATTTCTATGCACACCACACAAATACAAATAAACCCGCGCAACCCGATCTCCTTAACTTCCGGTTCTGAGTTTCGGTTTGTGGCGCCAGGGGGCAGTAGCGGTTCTTTTAGTCTTCTACAACGACTTGCCCGCGCAACTCGCGTGAAAGGAGGTAGGCCACGACCTTATTTCTTTAAATATATATTCTGCTTCATTACTATACAACAAGCGGACTGCACGGTGCATTAGCTGTCGGATTTGCACGCCGATGTAGAGTATGGTTTGCAGCCTGATTATTGTCTGAGTTAAAGTTGCTTCTTTTGCAGCGGCTGTCGGCGCGTTAGCTAACGCTAAGCTAAGTAGGCTAGCCACTCAGCGAAAGCTTCAAACGAGTAATAAGAGTAGCCTGTATTTTAGGGATAGTTTAGGGTAAACCCCGAGTTATATGGTTTACAGACACATAGTGCAGCAGTGTGTAGTCTCACATCGTCTGACCAGCGTTGCTAGCTTAGCCAAAGAGTTAAAGTAGCCTGTTCGGCTGTAGACGCTGTGCCGCGCAGCAGATGACGATTTGAAAGTTACAGGCAGTGTTGTTAGCCGTACCTGACCGTTTTCGATTCCCTCTGTTTTGCTAGCAGACTAAGACAACAAGCACCAGGCAAACATCCAGAAAAACAATGAGTGTGGACGTGAAAAAACTGAAAGTCAACGAGTTAAAGGAGGAGCTCCAGCGCCGTGGCCTGGACACCAGAGGCCTGAAGGCAGACCTGGTAGAGAGGCTGAAAGCCGCTCTGGAGGCTGAAGCTCAGGCTGATGCCGGGGAGCAAGAGGAGAAAGGGGAGCAGCAGGAGGAATACGGTGAGGACTACCAAGACAATGAAGATGGAACGGATGCACAGGAGGAGCAAGGTAAAGCATTGTTTCCTTAAACATTTCTCCCATTAAACGAGTTCACTTTTTATGCTGCTTTGGACTTTGATCTTTTTGCCCATAACTGTTATTGTTAGTAACTGCCATTATAGGCACTTCAGTGTGCAAATGTATAGCTGAGTTTCACTTTATGACCTAGACTAGACCTAAGCTAAGTTGTTTTTTGTTGTTTGTTTTTAATTTGACCTTTTCCTGGTCAGAAGCAGCTGAGGACTATGGTGGTGGTGACGAAGCTGATGCCCCTCAAGAGGAGGATGAGGGTCGAGATTCAGGTGGTTACTATGAAGAAGAGGAGGCAGAAGGAAACGCTTATGAAAGTCAGACACCTTCAGACTCGGGTCACAACATGCCCGACTTCACAGCAGACGAGGATATTCAGGAATCTGACATGATGTCTGAGGAAGAGACCAAGCATGCACCGAAGGAGGAGGAGGAGAACCAAGTGAATAGACAGGGTAATTTCTCACTGCTTTTACTGACCAGCAATTGATTTTATAGCCTTATTTTCATGTTGGAAGTTATAGGTTGAGAATAGAAAAACTCAACAAACTTTGCAAATTTTTACTAGTACTTTATTATTGCTGACATGCGGAGGTGACACAGTGACTCAGTGATCTGCTTGAGCTAAATGGTGCCAAAAGTTGGGACATAGACTTTGTAAAAGTCCTTTAAGAAATTTACAACAATAACGTAAAAACATTTAAATCCAATCAAACGGCTTTCATATAGAACTTCACAGAAAATGTATAAGAACTTGCATTTGGGCCCGTTTTCACACATTTTGCCTGATGAAATGTGCTCATGGTTATGTTTAATGCATTGTTTTAGAAGTCAAAGTGGAAGTCAAACTGGAAGACGAGTCAGAGGGTGCAGGAGATGGACAACAAGACAGTCAGCAAGAACAGCAGCGTGGACAAGACACCGCAGGCCCGGCAGAACAGGTCAAAGCTGAAGCTGAGAGGGGGGGACACTATGGACGCAAGAGGCCGTATGAGGAGAACAGGGGCTACGGCTATTACGAGCACCGTGAGGAGAAGAGGTAATCTTCTCACTGGTTTTCTCGGACATCACAACAGCTGTATACACTTACAGCGTATGACAGTGAATTTGTTATTAAAGACTTAATTTCATAATCTGCTGTTGTACAGGTCCCGAACACCACAGCCTCCTGCTGAAGATGAGGAGGAGAACATAGATGACACTCTTGTTACAATTGATACATGTAAGTAAGAGAGTAAAATGGCTCTGCGGGTGTGCTTAAATAACACAGACTATGAGACGCTTGAGCAGTGTGGCACACGGGGTTTTTAACTGTGTCCTGTGGTTGATGATCAACTGTAACATTTTTGGACTTATGTTGAGCTGTAATCTGCAGCACACAGTTCATCTGAACTGAGATGTGGGCCGCCATCTTATGGCCACGATAGATGAAACATTTGTTTTAACCTAAACATGCTTATGTCTTATATGTTTGACACGTTTTGGAATTTCTGGACTGTTTTTCAGACAACTGTGATTTGCACTTCAAAGTGTCCCGAGATCGCTACAGTGGGTATCCACTGACCATCGAAGGCTTTGCTTACCTTTGGGCCGGGGCGCGAGCGACTCACGGTGTCACCCGGGGTCGTGTGTGCTACGAAATGAAGGTAATAAAAAGGATGAAAGCCATTCTCCAAATATTAAACAGATGTGTGCTTCATGTTGATGAGATCATACGTGTTGTGCTAATGGCTGCCAGTTTGGTAAACGCCTGATTCATGGTAAACTGTCTCTTTATGTCCTTTAACGTTGCTGCTGACACGTGAAAGTGTCGTGTATTAATCTTTGATTTAGTGGAAGGAAAACTTTGCTTTACTATTAACAAGCAATGTCTTCAAATGGGAGCACAGCAATACGAACCAGTATGTCTGAAAACAGTCTTTATGGGAGCCGTTGGAGGTCAGTCAGATCAGTCAGTGTGATAACGATGCAGGACAGTCATCGATCTACAAACACAGCAGATCAGATTCAAGATAAATGTAGCAATTAGTCCTAACGTCTCATCATTTTAGGAAATTCACAATGCCATTTATGGACTTTTTAAAAAAAATATTATTATAAAATCCTTATGTTTTATAACACAAAGTCAAAAAATAAAACTTCTCTGCTTGTTTGACTTTATTTTTCTTTCGTTCTTCAGATCAATGAAGAGATTCCTGTGAAGCACCTGCCCAGCAGTGAGCCTGACCCCCATGTGGTCAGAATTGGGTGGTCTCTTAACCACTGCAGCACTCAGCTCGGTGAGTCTCAGCGATCAGGATGATGTTTGCTTGGTTTAAAATAGAACCCGTAACTTTTAATCCTGTCACATTTTAGGGGAGGAGCCTTTTTCCTTTGGATACGGAGGGACAGGAAAAAAATCCTCCGACTGTAAATTTTCGGACTTCGGTGAGAAGTTTGGTGAAAACGATGTCATCGGCTGTTACATTGTACGTAGTCACAACAACTTTATTTTCTTTGCACGAGGATCACAGAAGTATTCTCTATAATCCGATGTTTCTGTTTTTACGTACTTTGTTTCTTTACAGTAATTAATTAAAATAATAGTTTCTCATAATTGTCGCATTTTACAAGTTGGGGCATTTTCTCTGCTTTGTGACTGATTAAAGGACTTCGACAGCGGTGACGAGGTGGAGATGGGCTACTCTAAGAATGGAGTGCATTTGGGCGTGGCTTTCCGGACAACCAAAGAGGCTTTGGCAGGCCGTGCCCTGTTCCCTCATGTCCTGGTTAAGAATTGTGCAGTTGAATTCAACTTTGGACAGAAGCGGGAGCCTTACTTCCCCCCCAAGAGGGATACACCTTCATCCATAATCTGGGCATGGAGGACAAGATCAGAGGCACGAAGGGACCTGCCAGCAAATCTGAATGCGAGGTAAGTTAGCCGTGAAATTATGGAACAGCAGATGAGGTTTTTGCCCCAAAATAAGTTGTTCTTTGGGAGGAGGGGCTAAATGCTGGACTGTTAATTAGGCTTCAAGAATTTAGGTTAAACAAATTAAATGACTTTTTAGATCAGATCCAGGCTTGGCTGAAGCAGAAATGGAAAGTAAAAAGTGATGCAGTGTTAACCCGAGCTCTCTCTCAGATTTTGATGATGGTTGGCCTCCCTGCCTGCGGAAAGACCACTTGGGCTGCAAAGCATGCAGAGAGTAACCCGGAGAAGAAGTACAACATCCTGGGAACAAACGCCATCATGGACAAGATGAAGGTTGGTTTTACGGCTACATTGAACAGAACCGACGTTCCCAGTTCTGATTTTTTAAACAAAGACTTTTTCCCCCTCAGGTGATGGGTCTGCGCCGCCAGAGGAACTACGCCGGGCGCTGGGATATTCTCATACAGCAGGCCACTCAGTGTCTGAACAGGCTCATTGAGATTGCTGCCCGCAAGAGACGCAACTACATCCTGGATCAGGTACTGCCCCTCCACTTCCTCTCTGCTTTAGTCACCACAGTCAGTCAATGTTGATCACTCTCTCTCTAATGGACTATTTATTTATCTTTCAGGGGTGTCTCTGTGTATAATAGAGTAGAAGAAGCATTGATCACCCTCTTGTCACTTGCTTGTCATGCTTTGTAAAAGAAAATGATTAATGGCTCTCATAAGTGACAGAATATGTTATGTTTTCATCCCGCAGTATATTTGCACTTGCTATTCCTTGTCATAATACAGTATTGTTTGTCTTGTGAATTTCAACAATGTACAAGTAAACCATGACTTTGTAAAGATGTTGAGAAACAAGTAAGCTCTGACTGGTGAGTAAGAAAAACACCTTCTGTTGCTAATTTAATAAGACAGAGTCGATAGCTTTTTAAAAGCTATATTTAAGTGAGATATGTGGAACTTTTGAGTGTGTTTTTTAATAAATTGACCCAGAAGGTAAGTAATGACTAACAGGCTTTAGATTTTCAGGTCCAGGTCAGCAAATGTGAATAAAGGTAGGTGGGTCTGATGGTGGTGTCTTTTCAAAGGAAACTGTGAGTATTTGCAGGTAGGTTATCTCTGTGTTGTCTGCCATGGGACTCGAGCTCGCATGAAGAGAAGGTGAGTAAAGGTGAGTGTGAGGGACCCACGAGGATAGTCGCAGGCTCCGGGACACGGTTCACTCCTCGGATGGTGAATTTGGCACTTTTGTCAGAGGTGTGCGTTTGCTTTGTTTACATCGTTAATGACAGGAAGTCGTTCATTTTAGTTTTGATGGTGTGTATTTAAGTTGGTAAAACACTCTTCTCACCGTTGTGGGATCGCATTAATCACACGGTGGTGCTTCTGTGGACTGTGAATGGTGTCCTGTGTGGTGTTTGTTGGTCGGTGGTAAAAGTGCGAGTGGCACTTGTGTTGGATCAACGTTGGTATCTGTTCTTTAGCAGTGTGAGTGTAACCTGTAATGTAGCCTAACTCAGCCTGAGTGTAATTAAGTGTTTTGAAGCTGCTGGTTTGTAACGAGGATTTGATGCTGTTGGAGTTCATGCAGCAGTGATTATGATACAGTGTAACCATGAGTCAGTTACTCTTATATGGAATATTATGGATGAATAACCTGAGTAATTAAGTCGTGCAGAATATTTATGTACACTGTAACCACTACAGATCATTCAGCATCTCTGTATTTACAATCGAACAAGAATCAATAAACTGGATTAAAAAGTTACTAATGTAATGCCATGGCCCCACCTTTTGGTCATTCTAATGCTTCTTCTGGGGCACATTTATATATTTTTATTTAATGGTTTACCCACATACAAAATGCGCACACCTCATATGAGTAATTGCCACCGTGCTTTTTGAAACACATTTCCAGTCGGCGCACGGTCAGCGAGCGAACGCCGCGCGTGTCTCGGTGTTGTCGTGACCGAGGAGGCGGTTTAGTCAGTGTAACTGTGGGTCCCTCGATTCATGATTAACATCCTTCAGCGGTCTCTGGGTACCTGAGCGCGCAGGCTGTGAGGTGAGTCTGTGGAGTGACGAGAGGCCAATAGTACCTGAGTAAAAGCGTAGACTGACGTCCAAGCCAAACCTCTCTCACTTCATTATTGCAGGGTTCCAGCTTCCTTCCAGTGGAAAGCCATTACAAGTAAACAATAACAAACAAGCTTCTACTTCTTTCTTGTCACCATTGCTAGACAAATGTATATGGATCAGCAAGGAGACGAAAAATGCGTCCTTTTGAAGGTTTTCAACGCAAGGCTATTGTAATTTGTCCCACGGACGAGGATTTAAAAGAACGAACATTAAAGCAAACCAATGAGCAGGGGAAGGATGTGCCCGATCATGCTGTGTTAGAAATGAAAGGTAGGAATGCTGTGGAAACAATAAATAAAACACCAGATCTACTTTTTACTTTTTCTATGTGTTGTCTCTAAAATCAAACTTGGAAGATGCCCCCTCCCCCTTCCCTCATCATAGCCTTTGGCCAGATATCAGACCTGGATATTTTTTTAAGACAGTCAACATGAATTTGATTCTTATTTTTGCCCTGTATCTGCCACTTGCCATTCAGCTTACTTCTGATGCCCTGCAAACTGAGATTTCGGCCTTGTTTAGGTCATGTGATAGAAGCGATGCTGCGCAATTGGCTTCCATGAAATGGATGTTTCCAAATGACACCCTTACAAGCAGTGACATGCAGACATTTTTTGGAAGTTAGCTTGTAATGCTCTTACATCAGCTGTCCTTGGTTTGCAGAGCTCTTTCCTCTTCTCACCAACTTTAGTTGTCCTTTGTCCCCTCCCACCTCTACTGAAGTCTCCTCCCTCTCCTGTGTCTGTTTAAACAAATGTTTCCTCCATGTCCCCCTGGAGGTAATTTTTGTTCCCTTTACCCTGCCATCTGCTTCATTACCTGCTCTTAGTTTCTCTGGCGTGCTCTGCCCCTGTATCATAGTAATTATTTTTCATTTTGTCTTCCGGTGGTGTGGCTGCTTTGGTCTTCACTACAACCCCCTCCCCCTCTCTCTCTGTCTCCTCCATCCATTTCTTGCTGGATGGGCTGTCTCTTTCCTTCCCTGTGGTCATCACTGTCGCGCTCGAAGCCAACTTTACTCTCCCTGAGCCTTGCGACTTCCTGGAGGCAGTGACGTTCATTGAGCTGCAGCAAGAAGAGGCTGAAAAGCTGCTGAAGCAGTACAATGAGGAGGGCCGCAAGGCTGGTCCACCCCCTGAGAAGCGCTTCGACAACAGGCCCGGTGGGTTCCGGGGCCGCGGCGGAGGTAGCTTCCAGCGGTACGACAACCGTGATGGAGCCCGTGGAGGCTACCAGAACCGCAGTGGAGACGGAGGCAGTGGGTACAGAGGAGGTACGACCCCTTGTGTGTCGTTTTAAACTAGTAGATTTTTGGCTTTTTATGTGGGCACAACCTCATAGCAACGTGGAGTAGTTCAGTAAATGTCTGCGTGTGTTTGACCCAGAGTTGCTTGTTTCGTAGGCTACAGTCGTGGCAGCTATAACCAGAACCGGTGGGGCAACAGCTACCGTGACGGAGGCTCTGACACGCGAAGTGGATATAACCGCAGTCAGCAGTCAGGGGGAAGCTACAGTCGCCCAGCCCCTTACAACAAAGGAGGATACAACCAGGTACTTATGATTCATTTGTGACTTATCAGTTATAAAAGTCAGGAAAAATGTAATCACTGTATACTCCCGCCACCCCCAGGGCTACAGCCAGAGCTACAATCAAGGGTACAACCAGGGCAGCTACAACCAGAATTACTACAGCAACTACAGTCAGTACCCAGGATACAGCCAGAGCTACAGCCAGACGCCTGCCACTGGACAGACGTACAACCACCACCAGCAGCAGCAGCCACAGCAGCAGGCGCAGCAGCCGCAGCAGAACTACAACCAGCAGTATCAGCAGGTAGCAAATGATGTGCGTTTTCCTTAATATCCTCACACTCATTTCAGCAGTAATGGATCTGATGAAGTCTGTACTGTAGAAAGTGTCTCAATCATTAGCTGTTTGCTTTTTGGGAGATCTAAAACACGTAAACATGCTTTTGACTGCTCCACATGCTTCTCGCTTTCATTCCCAGTATGCTCAGCAGTGGCAGCAGTACTACCAGAACCAGAACCAGTGGAACCAATATTACAGCCAGTATGGCAGCTACCCTGGACAGGGCAGCCAAGGCTCGTCTTCTGGCTCCCAGTAGCGTCCCTCCTGCATCTGTACCTGCATCCACCTGTGTCCTGAACACCTCTGATAACTGCAGCAGTTTGGTTTTTGTACAGTCCCGCTGTCGCCCACCATAACATTGTCCATCTGGTTTAACACAGTAGCCTTCACTCCTCACTGATCACTGTACACCCAAACCACATACAGTTTGATGTCCATTATTTTTACTGAATTAAGTCTTACTCTAAGCAGTGACCGTGAAGTGGTAGATGATAGGTATCAAGGCATTTAATGAATGTTATTGATAATGCATTCAGTGTGGATCTGTGGAGTCCACATGTACTACAGATTGAGGAGGTGATTGTACATTTCATAGTGTGAAAAGGGCAGGAAAGCAGACCCCGAATCATTTTGCTTGCTTTAAGAACAAAATGCATGCTTTTTACTTCCATGATCTGTCTCGTCTTTTTAATTCTCAGTTACCGATTTTACATTTTATTTACTGCGATAGACACCGAGCATTATGAAATATGCTTTTTTTTTAAATGGCTGTTGATGCTGTAGTATTTAATCCAGACTTTGATTGAGAAAAATATTTTGCCGCTCTTGTCGAGTAGTTGTGTGTGCAGGTTTTTTTTTTCCCATCCCTTTGTGATTGCGCTGCATCGATTCCTGTAGTTAAAACATTTGTTTTCTACCTGAAAATCCAATTTTGATCAGTTACGCGAGCTGTCTTCTTGTCTTTATACAATAAATGCAGTTGTATATGCCTGTAATCGCTCATGTCCTCTTTCCTGCAGTGAACACACACACACACACTGATTCATCATTCGTGTTTTTCTTTTTTCTCCAACAAAACTGAAATCATGGACAAAAACAAAAAGAAGCCAAGAATGATGCAGAGTTTGGCCCTGATGCATATTATGCATTTACAATTCAAAAACAGGGAAGCAAATAAACCGTTTTCATTGTAGTTCAGACTTCGGCTCCTTTTGCTGTTCAAAAAGGAAATGGAGACGATAACGAGCACTTTGTGGAATTTCTCACTGACCTCGGACGGCCGAGGCAGAAGCATTAAATCCAAAGAGCATTCAGACTGAAGCTAAGGTAACTCCATAACAACTTTGACACATGATAAACTTACACTGGCTGCATATCAAATATCCACAGCCAAATTCACGAGTTGTCTTATAGCTGCCAGTGTTACAAAATAACCACAACTTTGTTGAGGTTAGTGTTTCCTACCCTGCGTGTGTGAATCTGTTATCAGGAACAGCCTGCCTTTAGCTTCACATAAATTAGGAAGTGAGGTGATTTACGACCTTAGCACCAGTTTTAAAGAGAAAATGTTCCTCAGTAGGAGAGCCAATGTTTGGAGCCTGATGGTCTGTAAAATAAGATCGATAAAGATAACATTCAAAACATCACGCGGCCGCGCTGGAAACACCACCGAGTCCTTCGCTGGCCTTCTAAAATAAACGGCCAGTAGACCGTATCAGTTCAACAGCTTCGTCCAGAAAGAGAGAAAAGTTTGTGTCTCCGTTTTGTCCGTGTGGGGAAGTGAGCGCTCAGTCTGGCTCCCTGCTTTTGTCTTTGTACAGATGCAGCTCCTCCATCTTCTCCTGCAGGAAGGAAACGGGCATGGAGCAGCGGGTTCTGTGCGGCAGAGTGCTGACCTGGAAAACAAACGTCTGATTAATCAGAAAGAAAGTTGTTGCTGTTCAGTTTGTCTCACTTTGAGTCCTGCAAAGTGAGACAAACTACTTGAAAAGTAAAGAATGCTTTAAAAAGTCCCTAAAATGTAAAGTCTGAGCAGAACACAAGAAAGGACTCAGCTGCTGTTATAACATGAAGATTTCAGGAGCGCGCCTCATTTAAACGGCTACAGCACGTCATCGGTTTGGCAAAGTTTTTCACTTTTAAGTGAATCATTGATGGAATAGTTTGTAGAGGGGGCATATTGCATCTGGGGGGGGGGTACAGATCTGTCAGACATTCAGACCTCACTGACTGCACGTCTCTGGACCGTGGGAGGAAGTCCAACCCGTGCAGCCACGGGGAGGACCACAGCTAGATGGTGGATTTGAACCTGGGACGTTCTTGCTGTGAGGCAGCGGTGCTATCCGCTGTGCTGCCCCGATATCTGTCCAGTTTATATAATCACTGACATTTTTGATGTGAAAATAGGATAAAAGGTCCAAAAAGGTCAAGAATCCCGTTCCTCCTGAGTGATCACCCCACAGGGCTTCCTCACCTTTCTCTCCGATGGACGAGAGTGAACCTGGGTTCCCTTTCTCTCCTTCTTCTCGGGTGTCCAAACTCCAGGATCCGTCTGCGTGGAGCGGTCCGACAGCGCCGAATCCCCACTGTTGTTTTTCCACTCAGACGTGCTCCTGTGGGGCTCCGTTTCATTACTCGGGGGGAAAACAAAGGTCTCCTCTTCCGAACCTGTCAAGAAACGAGTCAGGATGCTGAGAGCGGTTTTACAGGCAGAGAACTGCGTGTGCTGTGTGCATGAAGAAGAGAGGACCCACTCCAGCTGTTGCCCTTGGCTCTTAGATCAGGTGCGGGGGTGCACGGGCAGGAGCCGCTCGTGTTTTTGTGCTTCTTCAAACACTCGATTCCCACCAGGTCTCTGCACTGTCTGTGGCAGTTTATCCCGCAGTCTGTGACACACAAACGTTTAAGGATTCGTTCACTCCTGCCGCGTTTCCACGGTACCTACTCAGTGCGACTCGGCTCCGTACGGTCGTGTTTCCAATATAGGTGCTACCACCTCAGTGTGGGTACACTTTCTCATTTCCCGTGTCTCCATTTTCTTACTGTCGGGTTTTAAAAATGGCGTGTTTGATTCCGGTGAAGGAGTCGCTCTCATGACTCCGCTAGTGACGACACTCCCTGGCCAATCAGCGTCACATTTTTGTGTCGCTTCGCATGCTTGGAACCCCGGCTGAGTGGGTACTAAAAAGTAGCTGGTACCTGGACCTAATGGAAAACCCCCCGAGCCGAGCCGAGCCGAGCCGAGCCGAGCAGGTTACTCGTGGAAACGCGACATCAGATTACAAAACTTTGCAGATTATGCAGAGCACTCAGGGCATTGTTTCTGCAACAACATGTTTTAGCTTCCATGTGTTATTTTCCAATGCTGTCAGCGCTAACAACCAAATTAGCTCAATGACACAGCAGATGAAATGTCAGTATGCAAGAAGCTACACAATTATAGAAGCGGCCCCTCACACTCTTTGACCTCCTACTGGGCAAAGATC
Source organism: Pterophyllum scalare (assembly GCA_024447675.2). Taxonomy (NCBI): domain Eukaryota; kingdom Metazoa; phylum Chordata; class Actinopteri; order Cichliformes; family Cichlidae; genus Pterophyllum; species Pterophyllum scalare. Next base: position 47,257 of record JAMQGT020010728.1, on the reverse strand, counting down.
AAATGATTAGGATCTGTGATCCTCGAGGAGCATCTCTGTGTTTCTGAGCTTACCTTTGCAGTGGTAGCCCTGTTTGGTGACACCCCACAGCTGCAAGAGATGACATGTTAAAGTCTGAATACATTTCTCCAAAACAAACCAAAACAGAAAAAGCAAGCGACACTTACAAAACCTCTGCATGTGTCACAGAAAGTTGGTCGCTTGTATGTGGTTTCATGGAAGTTATGTGCGTCATTGAAGTTGTACCCCAGCTTGGCACATACAGACATTCCCCTCATGAAGTAAGAGGTGATTTCTTCACGGCTGATTTGTCCCTCCCTGCACAGAAAATGTTCCAAAGTGCAACATGAACGTAAGTGAGTTCGGATAAGCTGAGGTCCTTCCTCCGATTTAGGTCAGAGGCCCGTGTGAGCTGCAGCTTCCTCACCTGTCAGTTTCTTGAGTGCAGAAGGAGAAGGGGAAGTTGGCTGCTATTTTCTCAAATTCCTCCAGTGAAATGTAGCCATCCTGATTGTGGTCGTAATTCTTCATTATGGACTGCAGGGGGCAACAGAGCAATCGGATATTCAGTTGCAGGAACCGTTTGTTAGTTCTGCTTTAGTAATAAGGAAGTGAGAGGCAGCAGGTTGTTGCAGAGTCACACACTCACATCCACCATCTGTTTGACGTGTTTAGAGATGGTGTCAGGGTCGAGCCTGGGGGTGACTCCCGAACCCCACTCTGCCACCACCGGTGGTTTAACTGGAGCTACAGGCTGTGGACAAACATGCAGCGATGAGACACGAAGACGAGAAGAGAGAGCACACCGCCACATTATACACTTCCTAACGTACAGCGCTTTGATGTGGCTGACTTTGATGTATTTAAGCAGCGTCTCTGCTTTTGTTTTGAAGAGCATGTCACACCCACAGAAAGCGCACAAACGTCCACCTCTTATGAGAAGAGGTTAAAGTAAGTGTGACCCTGATGCCGTTAGAAGGAGACACAGCGCTTCAGCTCTACTGACCTGAACCTTGGGGTTCTTAGGTTCCTTGGTGTATGACAGTTCGTAGATCTCATCCTCGGTGTAGTATAAGTCTAGAGAGAGCTGAAACATTAGAAGAACATAATTTAATATGTCTGCCACTTTTTTGCTGTCTAACGTCTTTAAGAATCACCTTTTGGTTTCTTGTTCTAGTACCGTGAGCAGATGCAGAAGGTCTTTGTTGGCCTCAAAAGGTGGCTGACAGCTGTGGATGGCCAGCAGGTCGTTAATGTTGCTGTACAGGTGCTGCAGCTTGCTCAGGTTGATCTTCTCCTCATCTATGTAGTCCGGCAGGGCCTCGTTCAGCGAGATCAGATCCTTCAGATGGACACCCAGAATGGGAACCTTGAAGCCGGAGCACTCGTTGTAAACCCGACGGTAGTTGCTGTAATTGCTGCGCGAGGAGAGCAGCTCTGTCATTTCACTGAGAGCCTGAAAGAGCATCAAGATCAAGAGACGGTGATTAAAAAAGGCATTTTCAAACATCTAATTATGCTTTTTTAAGATGATAAGCAGTGAACACGAGTCATCTAAGATGACAAACCTTTACACACTAGAAACAGTCACCTGTCTGTCACACAGTTAAAAATACAAGAATCTTATCAGGATATGACAAAGCAACCCGAAGAGGGCAGTTAAAGGTGTGCCCCCCCCCCCACACACACACAGGAAAACAAGAGGTAAAAATGTCATGTGCACCAACAGCTCTGCTACACCCAAACACCTCCTTCCTCCTGTTCATACAGGACGTTTCACTGATGCAAACATATTTGTTTATTAGTTAAAGCAGCAAAAGCAGAACATGAAGCCAAACCTACAGCGTTAGCAGAAACATCACTGATGGGTTCACAGGTGCACAAACAGGTAACAATGACGAGGCTGTGATAGCTGCCAACACTGACTCAGGGTTACGTTAACATTATAAATACCTTAGTGACATCAGGAGGCAGCAGGTTCGAAGTGTCTTTGAGGCGGGAGATTGAGCTGTGACAGAGGCCGCCGGTCACGGCCATCAGAGTGTTAAAGTTCTGCAGAGCTCGAAGTTTCTAAAAGAGGATCAAAAGTAACTGGCATAGAAAAAGGCACATGAAACACCTGAACAGGTAAAGCTCGCTCCTCCACTAGTTTACCTGAGCCACGTGAATGAACTTGGTGAAGACCTGGGCTCTCTGCTGGGCTGTGTGCCTGCTGAGAATCATCAGCTGGACCCACTGGGAAACTCCATTACACATCATGACCGAGCGCTCCAGAGCGGGGTTGTCCCGCACCGAGCCTCGGACTACGTAACTGCGGTAGTCCAGAAACTGTCCAATTACAAAGCGGTTGTCAGGCAGTAAAGAGGGTGGGACATGCTAACACCAGCCCATCTACCAGCTTCAAGTTTCAGCATCACGACAGCCAGATTTTAGCTTCTGAGCTGAAGTGAGTTCAGAGTAAAAGCTCCGCCGGCGCTCCGGCACCTTGTTAATGGCCTGAGTCTGTAGACATATGCGTGCACTTTATTTCCCATAAAGTGTTCACACTTCCTGCTAAAAGTTAGTGATGTCCTTTTCATTAATAAACATGATGATTTTTTTTAATCGGGGGACTAATTATCATAACCATATACTAATAATACTGAAGTCAAACTTGTGCACGAGCACTCATTAACTCTGAGTGTTTGAGGACTCTGTGGCAGCGTGATAATACTTTATGCTGACAGGTTGTTCGGTGAACTTACTGATACGTTACAGAAGTTCTTAAACTCCAGGTAGCTCAGGTGCTCGGCCATCTCATCCGGTTCCATGTGGTCAAATATTAAAGACACCTTCCTCTTCTTCACAGAGGGGGAGGGTGCCTGGGATATGTTCACATGAGGGCTTCTAGGAAAAGAAAGCCAGGGAACAGGACAAAAATAGAGTGCCATTCTATTTATAAGAATCATTCATTGTTTACATATATATATATATATATATATATATATATATATAGTTTTTAACTGCATTTAAATATATTTATGTATATGCAGTTTTTTCAGGGTACAGTGGTAAATCAAACAGAAACATGACTCACAGGCAGGAGGTGTCGATGAGCTGCGAGTGTTTCTCCTCTCCATCTGACCGGACCAGTGCCCACAGGTCCCCCATGGTCTGCTCGAGGTGGGGGTCCACCTCAAACAGGGCCGGGAACTGGCCGATCCACTGCCTTGCCCCAAAGCAAAACAGAAAACATGTTTACTACTCGCAAACAGAGCCGGATAACCAGTTCTGTCACACTCCATCGTCCAACAGTCTCAGGTGTCCTTACTCACCTGACAAGGTGGCAGATCTGCGTCCGCCTGAGTCCTCTCTTGTCAGAGGGGCAGTCCTTATAAGTAAGAATAAAAGTCAAGGATCCAAACTCCCTGTGCAAATACGGCACAACATTATACGAAACACTTGTACGGATATATGCTTGAAATCTGCTTTGCAAACATGGAGTGCAAAACAAAGCCATGCTTGTTTCCTGATCTGATTAATTAACAGGGACATGTGATTGGGAGCAGTGCACCAGTGGCACCAGAACACTGAGTGACAGTGGAGGATATAGAGCGAGAAGTTTCTGGGCAAAAGTCTCAGATGGCACAACCCAGCTGTGCATCATCAGAGTCATGTGGACCAACTGGGACCCTCTTGGGCTGCAAATCTTGCCCTCAGAATCTGAAACAGAGCAGTGCATCCACACAAGGGGGATTAATATGATTAAAAGCAACAAAAAGTATGTTCTTGGTGATCAGTCAGTCACACATGGAGACACGCAGCTCAGGTAGACTGGAGAGGTCAGACCTTTCAGATTTTCTCACCTTTTTTCCTGCTCGTTTGCTTTCCTGTAAAGTAACTTTTATATCGCTCAAAATCTGCCCAAAGATTCATGACTGTGCAGCGGCCTGTTTTGGTTTTAATGGAAGGTGCACACAGGTCATGGCTCTTACATTTATCCAGATGATGTTTTTATACATGTCTTATTGTATCAGTGTGGGATTGATACGATTTAAAGGCTAAGTGCAACCAAACGACCTCTGCTTTCCCTCTCATCTCTCTAAGAAAGCTTCTGCAGAAAGCTTTCAGTCTTTGAGCACTGTTAACCTTTGACCTTTGACTACAGATATCTGAAAGGATCTGCAAATGAACTTAATCTGATACAAAACTTGTAATTTTGATGAAGTGACTGAGGAGGGGTGCAGATACTTGTATAGTTTAATATTGCATGGGAATGACTGGCTGGCTTCTGTAGCCCAGCAGAACAAAGCTTGATTTAATGAGACCGCTCTTTGTCTCTCTCCACCCCCCCCCCCAACCACTTTCCCTCATCCCTCAATTATGTAACCTACTTGTTGTTAAAGAGTAAAACCACATGACAAACAGAGACTGACCAAAGCAGTTTAGGCAGCGCTGTATGAGGTCATCCAGGCTGGCAGCACTGGCACTGGGAGCAGAACTGGGGCTCTGCAGGGCCCAGGCTGATGTCCTGAGGACTGGGACATGTATTCCTCCTCCGGTGGACCAGCTTTTTGCCCTTTAGCACACCAGGACTCTCCACATTGGACTTCCTAAGAAATAGAGAGAGACAGACAGAAGGATAGACAGACAGAGGGAGGGAGGGAGCATGAGTGAGCCTAGAAAGAAGTAGAGCAACGTGTGACGAGATGGTTCAAGCCAGAGGAAACAGCTCCCCACATCTGATAAGCTCTGCGAGAGCTCTGCTGCTGCCTGAGCCCTCACGCACAGGCAGACTGACTGCATCCAGCAGCTCACACTCTGAACTCCCATTAATGCCACGACAGCATGCTAACTGTTCAATGAGTCTTAATGACTTCGGTCACTCCTTTTGGGTGTAATAAGCAGTTTTAGGCCACAGAAGCTAGAAACCCCGAAAGTTTGAAACAGTACAATAATGGATGATGTTAGGTATCAGTGCAATAAGACACTGGAATTGGGGTCTCTGTGTGATTCACCTCTCAGTCTGTAGACACTGTATAACCACAGCAGCCGCTGATGACGGCTGTCCTGATGCTAATTTTCCCTCTTTTGGGCTTCAGTGGAAGTTTGCAAATGAGGAGAGCCCATCCTGGTCACAGCACATAAACCAGGGTTAGGGTTAGGTTGTGATCCTTTACAGTGAAGCTGCAGCGATGCTGAGTGCGGGCGGGAGTACAGATATAGTGTTTTAAGCAGCAAAGATGAGGGCGAGATACCACGTTTTACACTTAAACACAACACAGTGTTTGTTTCACTATTAGATTAATGCTTCCTCTTCACATCAGGGGCTCAGTTGAGCAATGTAGGACCATGTTTCACAATAACCAGTGAAATTCTTGACTTTTTCTTTGCTTTCTAGTCTTTACTTTTTCACGACATCTACAGTTGAACTGGATCTTTGCCGGAGTGAAGCAAAAGATCTCAGGGAGGTTTAAATCCACAGCTGCCAAACATGAACGAACTAAATGTTGCTGCCCACTGATCGAGTCTGCCTTCTTTAAAACAGTGCTAAACCATTGTGTTGTGCTTTAGTGTTTCAGGTTTTGTCCTCATGCAAAGGTGCAAACACTGAGTACTATGCAGGCAACATGAAACTGTCGGTCTATACTGCAGATAATGTGATGAAATTACCAGGAAACAACTGTGAGTTCAGAGAACTGGTGACAAGTTCCCTGAATGACCAGACCTACATCCCCTTCTCTTAACCTATGCTTGTGCGTGCAGCTCATTTCCCCAGCCCACTCGCCATGTCAGCATGAGCGCACACTCATATAGTTTATGTATTACTAAACATACACCTGCACCCACCATCCACTCAAAAAATATTAAATGACGGGACGCTTATAGCTGCACAGGAACATGTGGTGACATTCACTGATCTATTTATACCACGAGCTGCCTGTACGTGCTGTGCCATGCAGTCACCACACAACACGTTTGTCTCTGAGACACGCCGGGACCCTAAAGATGGGGGGCTGTCGGTGATGAGCCCATCTCCATCTCTCTGCGTCCCGGTAAAGCTCCGGGTGGCTGCTTTGGAAACCTGCTGGGCAACAAAAATCTGCCTCTCGTCCTCGTTCCACGGTCGGGGCCACCGGATTCAAACAGTGACATTAGCAGCATCATGAGCGAAGCCTCAAACCCTCTGTCGTTGTATCGGTGCACACCTGCCTGTTACACACAGCTGTGTAATGTCTCTGCTGAAGGGTGACTCAGTTTGTTGTACAAAGCACATTAAAAAATGCAACTTGGGATTTTGACTATGCAAATCTTAGCTAACCCAGACTCACTGAATGAACCTATAATCCCATAATAATCCCATAAACCCTTATCATTTATGCCGCTGGTTCACCCTATAAATTAATTTACTCCGATCATCATCATCATTGATTGTTGCTATTATTGAACAAGTTCAGTAAATTGTGATGTTTCCATCACTCAAAGTGTTTCCAAGTCCTTTTTAATGCACACAAGAATATCTCCATTTTACACGTTCGCAGTAAAAAAGTACCTAATTTTCTGTCTTTTATTGAGTGGTTTTCTAATCTCAGTGTCCTTTGCACCATGTCACCTTTCTCTTTCAGCCAGTGAATCCACCTGCTGTCAAAGCACATGCAGGAGACGCTACAAACAGAAACGCTGACGGGGAAATGTTGTTGATGTCACAACGTTTGTCAGGGAATTTCCCCCGAGTGCTGAGTAGGTAACACACAAATATATCTTCTCTCTGTAGTGACACTGACCCCCTTCAAAGACAGAGAGCTGTTTGAAAATAGAGTGATGGATGCAAATGTGAACACAGTTACTGTCTCTGAATTTGCATCGACTTCTTCCACAGCAGCATCACTCTGTGTTCAGCAGGTCATCCTCAGGATCAGCCTTTATGTTCACACAAACCTTTGTGTGCACGACAGTCCTTGTTCACTGTGATCCGGGTCCATCACATCACTGACTCGGTCTCAGGAAGACCTTCCACTCCTCATTTTCCTCACCAGCTCCTGCTCTGCCCACTTTTTCCCCTCTTCCTTCACCCTTGTTCTATTCAACCCATTCAGGAAACAGCTTCTCCTTTTCTCTCTGGAAATCCCCCTCACTCTCTTTCCCATCTGTGTGGAGACTCCTGGCTACAGACCCAGTCTCTCTCCCCCCCCCGCTCCTGCTCTCACACTGGCGGGGGGATATGCAAATTCCTCTCTTTCTTTCCTTAATTGATTAATTGAAGCCCAGGCCCTTTGAAGGCCTTGTTTGTGTGCTGCTCTTTTCCCCTGCTCTCCCCTCTCCCAACCTGTGTTCTTGTTCCCTCTGCATCTACTGCAAGGAGCCATTCATCCATCCGCCCCCCCCCAAAAAAGAAAACACCGTAACAACTTTTACTGTGTGTCAGAAAGAGCGAGCAAATATTCGTTCTTGTGACTTAGGAGTATAAAGTGTTTGCTATGAGAAACAGTGTAAGACAGTGTAATCATACAGCCCTGTGCAAAAGTCTGGAGACGCCCCTCATTTCTTTATGTTTTGCTTGAAGATTGGAAAGAGGAGCAGCGATTCACTGAAACATGCAGATCTGCATGGAGACAGAAACAGTTTGTATAGTTGAGCTTGAAGGTCCATATTTGTTGTGACCTCCTTTACTCAGCTTTCTGTAGTTCCTTTCAGCAGGAACAGTTCTCCAGGCTTCCTGAAGGACCTTCAAAGCTCTTCTTTAGATGTTTCTGCCTTTGGTCCTGTCCTCTGTCAGGATGATCCCACACTGCTGCAGTGATGCTGAGGTCCGGGCACCTGTGTGTTTATATCCAAGGATGCTTTTCCTGCACTGACAGTGGGTTTGGGATCATTGTCACACTGAAGGATGAAGCTGCTGCCAATCAGACGCTTTCCAGATGGTTTTAAATGGAGGCCAAACCATGAAGAGCCTCCACCTTGTCTCACACATGGCTGCAGACGCTCACTGTTGTTCCTGCTTCCTGACCTTCTCCGTGGATATTGACGACCATTTGAACCAAAAGGGTGGAGCCATCCATCCATCAGACCTGCTGCCGCTGATGTTCAGTCCAGTTCTTGAATACTTTGGCAGACCTTGGCCTTTCCTCCCAGTTTCCCTTCCTTTCCCTTAAGAACGACTTCCTGACAGCCGCCCTTCCACTGAGACCATTTCTGATGAGGCTTCAGTGAACAGCTGATGGATCAGCTGAAGGTCCAGATGATCTCTCAGGTCCTGTCAGGTCTCTGCTGGATTTTATTCTTATTTCTTAAGGACGTGACTTTCAGATCCTGTTCATCTGCTGTAGACGGTTTGTTGGGCCTGTCACTTCTTCTTTTCTCCTCCATTTGTCCAGTTTCCTCAAAATTGTAAGGACCCACTGCACACCATGCTGAGGTATGCCAAGTGTTTGGCTAATAGCTCTTTGGGAATCACGCTGTTGGTGCAGAAATACATTTTCATGCCTGTCAAAGGTTCAGCCAAAGCTGTATTTCTGTTACAGTCAAAGTGCCTGAATATTAAATTTGAACGTGTTTTTGTTGTATATGCGTAGTGCCAACACTGAATGATTGACAGGTCAGTGTCAGAACATTCCTGTGACAATGATCGCTCCAGGAGTGAAAACGAGAGAAAAAGCAGCCGAAGAAAAATTTTGGAAGAGCTTCAGAAAGTCGATTGCTCAAGAGCACGTAGAAAAATGAGAGTCCGACTCCTTAGAAGCAAAATATGAAGAAACAAGGTCTGGCTCAAGACTTTTGCACCGTACCTAACGTGCTCTCTCTCTGCTACACACATTTATATTTAACCTACAACAATGATTCCGACTTCCCTAATTTCCACTTGCAGTTGTGCTCCATGTTACTGTAGTTTCATCTTCAGCATGTTTCTATAAAGTTTTCAGCTCAGCTGATTAAACTCTAACGCTGGCCTTATGTGAAGGGGAAACAGTGCTGTGGTCACTCCGTCAGGTAACTAACACCGCCTTTCATTCCAGCCTGATAAGATCTGTGGTCACAACTGCAGCAGTGAAAACACAAACATGAAGTTTCTGAGATCAAAAATGGAGAAAGGCTGAACACATTTCCATGGAAGGCAAAGCAGGCACGCACAACTGTTGAATGTCGGTGCTCGCTTGTGTGCAGTACACACAAATAATTTGAGAAGTTGATAGTCTCCACTGATATGCAGGTCAAAACATCAGCTGCAGCCTTCACCTCAAAGCCTCCATCTGCACACTGTTGAAAATGACAATATGTGGCAGAGGCAGAAAATAAAACCAAATGCCCTTGTTTCTCTTTGACTTTGTCGAGAGACTTTGCACAAACCACACTGCAGCTCAGCTATAACCTCAAGCTTCACACATCGCCGCTGCACTCGAAACACTTGCTGCTGACACATACTCAGACCTCCACTCGTTAAGAAACCGAGGTGCCGAGGGCTCTGAGAGCAGCAGGCTCTCCTTTTTAATTACCTTTTGGTCCTGTTCATTGCAGAGCTCTTCTCCTCAGCAGCACTCCTCCTCCGCTGGTGATCGGTACAGGCATCTGAGCACGTCTCTACAGCTCCATGGTCGGCCTCGCTCCTCCTTTATCTCCTCTCTGTCCTCTGTGTGTTCCTGTGCACTGGACAGCAAGAGCAGGCACAGCAGGGAGAGCTGCGAGAGGTCAAAGGCCGCTCACCAAAAGTCATCGACCAAACTCCACGCCAAAGTCCTTCTTATCAATCGACTCTGCGAGTCTCTGTCTGTCAACCACAAATCAGCAACAAAACAGACCTCATGCCTCCGTTTCCTGCAACAAAGCAGACACGTGAGGCCAAAATGCCTCAAACAAGCCTCAAAGGAAAAGTGCAAAAGCTCGCAGAAGTCATTCGCCTGTCGCCTCAACATAAACAAGTCAGCATCTTAAATGGAGGAACTGGCTCTGATAGATAGGGGAACTCACATCAGTTTCTGTGTGTGTGTGTCTGTGTGTGTGTGTGTGTGTGCAAGGGGGAGGGGGAGAGGGAGTAACGGAGAGAGAGAGTAAGAATAGTGAACACAAATGGAGTACCAATAGAGGAAGGAGGAGGAGAGTTAGAGATAGTGATGAGCAATCATATGAGCATCAGTGAGCTTCAGGAGGGGAACTCTGAGCTGCTTTTTTTTTGTTGTCAACACACAGAGAAACTAGGCCACACCTTCGAGTGTCTTTCTCATACTTTTCTGTGTCATTGTCTCATCTTGGCTAAAAAAAAATGTTGTTAAAGCGGAATCATCAAGTGTCTGCTAACATTGTTGAAACCGGACACGTGTCTCCCCTCTGGAGCTCCGGGGTCCCCAAATCACGGCCATCTTCCTGATTTCTTCTTCTTCTTGCCGCTGTCATTTCTCAGGGTAGCGACTGATCACACAGGGAGGTAGTGTTTGTGCCTGTGAATGTCGCTGTGCAGCTGGACAGGGAGGCTCAAAGGAATCCTTGTTTTATCGCCCCAGGAGGAAGAGGCGACCAAACAGGGGACATTAATGTCTCCGAGTGTGCAGAGGTGGCTTCTCTGCTGCAGGAAGCAGAGTGGCTGGCAGACACAGTGAGTGGGCGACACGGCATTCAGAAAGCAGAGAGATGCGCAGGGCTCCCGCAGACCTTGCATGCCAAGTCCAAAGCAGCTAAAATGCTTTTGGATTTTCTGAGAAATTAGATTATTGAAGGGCTCCAAATGTGCATGCAAATGTTGCAAAAAGACACAGCATGCTATTTCCGGACAATGTGGTAAACTTACTGTAATCTTAAGCAATACTTCTTTAAAACAGGAAGCGTCACTCAGCTGGTGAGAAACACGGACAAACGAGCAGCCAGAGCCGCGTTACCGTCACTCAGCACATGGACACGCGGCCGCTACCTGCAGCACCGACGGTGCAACAGGCTTGTGCAACAGTCGCACAAGACTGTTGTGCTACAACTGAGTTTCATCTTTGACTGTATTATTATTTATATCTGTTATGTTTGCAAAGCAGATATATTGTAAAGATACAGCAGAAAGACCGGAGTCGCGCTGACAGCCTGCAGGGCCGCTGAAGTTTCCTTACTTCATGTTTGCAGCATTGATCGGGTTTCAATAAATCAGAATGAGAATCAATGACCTTATTCCATCAGACACGCACTGACTGGCCTTCGTTACCTTTGTTCGCTGGAATGCTTTGATGACCTTTTTAAAATGTTGCTAATTGATGATTTAGCTTCAGAGCAGCCAGTTCTCGGTACTGTGTCGCCCCCTTCAGGCGCAGCGCACAAACTGCACGTAAAGGCGGCATGATTGGTGAGTCGGCAGAAACGGGACTCAGCAGGTTACTTCCGAATCAAGACTCACTCTCCCAGAATTCCCGTTAGTTCCGCCTCAGTGGCGTATCGCCTTCCTCTCCTCCTGCTCTCCGTTATCCGCTGGAAGGACTCGTGTCCCGGCCAGCAACGTCCTGAGCCAGCGTTCCCGCGGCGGGTGTGTGGGAGATGGACGAGAAAGAAAGCATGCTGAAGGATGCCCGATGGAGACTGTGGAGGTAAGGATGCTGTGAGCACAGTGGCTGAAGGCTTTCTGTGAGAGTGTGATGCGCTTTTTCCCACTCAGACTTCCAGATTTCATGTCTGGTGCATCCCTGCTGCCTGTGAGGAGGGGCGTGCCCGCAGAGCCGCTGTCCCCATCAGCTGTTGATTTGCTCTAAGACAGCTTATCTGGCGACTTTGAGGAGATCTCTAGTGGGCCTACGCAGTTTATTCACGACACAGGCAGCTGGTTACACTGTGTCCAGCTTTGGCTTTGATTTTAAATGAATCATTTGATCATAAAAATAATTTCCCACAGTGACTGTTCAGACAGAACCCAAAGATAATGCAATAAACATTTCAGAAGCTGAAGCTTGCAGTGCTGTTTACAGAGTAAAATGAATTCATCAGTGAGTCCGTGTGATTCTGATTTTACCTGCTGGACCCGTTCCCAGTCCCTGATGACTGATTTAAAGGGCTCACCTTTAACCGTTTGGCTCCCCGGCTGCACTAAAACCATCTCAGGGCTGTTTGCAGTGCTGTATCTTCACATAAGTGACAGGGAAGCTGAAAATAATGTGCTGGTAATTAACCACTGTTCTTAGGGCAAATAGGAAGCCTTCTATTTTACCACTGAAGCATAAAACTGTAATTTAATGGGAGAGGTAAAAGTGCAAAGACTTCATTAAAAACCTGACATAATGTCTGAAAGTGTCTCATTGTGTTATCTACTGGACTGTAAGAAGGCTTCAGTGGTACTCACCTGCTGAGCTTTGATCACACAGATTACCTCATAATTCAGACAAACATGCGACTTATATCAGATAAAATGCTGGTGTTAGATTGATGTTTCACCCTGAACTAAGTTGAAACGATCATTTCATTGATCAGAATTAACAGCGGTTACCTGTCAGGTCCCGTATCAGCCCAGACTCTACAGCACTGCTTTGCATCACGTAAATGTGGAATATTAGTTATTTATTATGTTTTATGACATTTAAATTAAAAGCCATGTTCCAAAAAAGCAATGAAAATGTTGTCTTCTCAGTATTAGTTCAATTCAATTTTATTTATATAGCTCCAAATCACCTCAAAATGACCCCCCCTATGAACAAGCACTTGGTAACAGTGGGAAGGAAAAACTCCCTTTTAACAGGAAGAAACCTCCAGCAGAACCAGGCTCAGGGAGGGGCAGTCATCTGCTGTGAGGGGAGAGAGAGGGCAGAAGACATTAGAGATTCTTATTTTTTGTGTTATCAAAATGGTTTAAAATTGGCCTTTGCTGGAAAAAAGATGAAGTGTGGTGGTTTACACGTTTACAGTGAAACATCCCAGGTCTGATCCCGGGAGCAGGTGCAAATCCCTTTGGGGTTGCGTCAGGAAGGCCAAACCAAACATGCAGAGCTGCCCCCTGTGGCACCTTGTTGGGAATAAGGGCGCAGCCAAAAGTAGCTTTTATTATATGAATCATAACTCGGTGACAGGTAATCAAACCAAACCTGCACAGTACGGCTCAAGGAGATGAGGTAATGTTTTGACTTAGCCGCTGATGTATATACTCAGGAATGAATTTGGAGCCATTTTTCAATATTTTTAGATTTTATATTAAGTTTATTTTGGTTAAAAGGTTAATCTGAAACTGAAAAGAATAATGAGTCATCCCTGTAGTACAGTTCTCCACAGTCTGACCTGCAATACTCCCAACATATAATAATGAGCAGATGCAACCTGTTTGTGCTCAAATCTGAATTTCCAAGTAGCTCAGAACAGCTAATATAGCGTTAATACACTAGATACCCTTTACTGCCAACAGTGTTCACTCGTCTGCCTTCACACACGTGAACCTGAGTAACATCTGTCCTTAATCCAGAGGCTTCAACTCTTCAGGGAAGGCTTTCCACAGGTTTAGGAGTGTTTATGGGAACTTCTGACCATTCTTCCAGAAGCACATCTGTGAGGTCAGACACTGATGTTGGAGAGAAGGCCTGGCTCACAGTCTCCACTCTAATCCATCCCGAAGATTATCTATTCAGGCTGAGGTCAGGACTCTGTGCAGGTCAGTCAGGTTCTTTGCATTGAGCTTGGTGATGGAAGGCTTGGAATGCAGCTGCCATGGGAAACCATCCCATGAAGCTCTCTGTACACTGTTCTTGAGCTGATCTGAAGGCCACATGAAGGTTAGAGGTCTGTAGTGATTGACTCTGCAGAAAGTTGGTGACCTCTGTGCACTATGACCCTCAGCATCCACTGACCCCACTCTGTGATTTTACGTGGCCTACCACTTCATGGCTGAGTTACTGGCGTTCCCAATCGCTTCCACTTTGTTATAATCCCACTAACAGCTGACTGTGGAATATTTAGCAGTGACTGGACTTGTTGCACAGGTATCATCCTATCACGGTACCACGCTGGAGTTCACTGAGCTCCTGAGAGCGACCCATTCTTTCACTGATGTTTGTAGAAGCAGTCTGCATGCCGAGGTGTTGGTTTATACACCTGTGGAAGGGACTGGAACACCTGGATTCAGGAATGCAGATGGTGAGTGGATACTTCTGGCAGTATAGTGTGTTTCCTGAAGGGTTTTCTTGCACAGAGCAGCTAATTTACTCACTTTGAAGAGTTGAGGTGTGTGTTTTGTGCGAGTGTGTGTTCGTGTGTTCTTAATGCACACTCCCTAAAGGCTAGTCCTCACCCCTCTTTCCTTTTATAGCCTCAGACATGTGGAAGAAGGGGGGTGGGATGGAGGGGGAGCTGGCCCACTTCTACAAACATGGCGCCACGGCTGGACGTGAACAGTGTAAATGTGTAACAAGGTGCCTGCCCCTCCCTCACCCACCTTCCATCCCTCCCTCTCTCTGCTGCTGCTGGGGAGGCAAAGAGGAGAGAGGAGCCGGGGAGAGCCTTGCATCGTGTCACTCTCTCACAACTCTGTGAGAGCACAGGACGCGATGCTGTCCTCCAGCACACCCACGCACACCAGCACTGAGAGTGAGAGACACTGAGGCAGAGAAAGAGAAAGAGGGGTACAGGAAGAAGGAAGGGACATATAACCAAATCCTGAAGGGAGAAAACTGAAGGATTTTCTGTTTCTCCTGAGGAGCTGCGAATAACCCTCGGTGAAAGATGGCAGGAGGGGGAGAGGGAGAGGAGGAGATTCAGTTCCTGCGAACGGTAAGTCTGCCTTACTTTCCTGTTTGGAGCTAACCTGCCCACCTCTACATATTTGTGACTGGAGAGTCAGCTCAGGAGTGACAATAGGAATAAGATCATATTTTTACATTTTTCACCCCATTTGATTCCACCTTTAACCTGAAGCTCAGTCGTCATATTCCAGCCTCAAAGCACCTTCAGTCTTTTCTGGTTTCACTTTTCCTCCTCTGGATTCAGAAGCTTTTACAGTCGCGTCTGTAGTTGTAGTTTGGAGAGCTGAGCCCCGCTTCTGGATATAGTTGGTTATTTTTACGCCGCCCTCATTGAGCCATGACCTGCTTATTAGTTGATCTCCTTTTAAACCTCATAATTGATTACTTGGATCTGCTAAGAGCTCAGAAATATATTACACAATCATATTCTGGTCACTGTTTTGCATAATTTCCTTTAAATTATGTTCTGAATGTTTCTGGTATTTACGAATCGGAGGGTAGCTGTGTGTGTGTGTGTCTGTGTGTGTGCGCGCGTGTGTGTGTGCGCGCGTGTGTGTGTGTGTGAGGGGGAGAGCACAGATAGATAGACAGGGGCTGGTGCATCTGTTAGCATCGTTATCTATTTATATCTGAGGAAAGTAGAGCCTGTCAGAGTGGGGTGAGCAACAAGCTACCCAGAGTTTGCAGGGGACAGCTGCCCAAAAGCTGCATGTTGATGAGTTTCAGACCTGCAGGGGGAGACCCCCAGATGGACCTGAAACAGCTGAGTTAGTGAAACAGGGTCCATATCCACAGAAACAACTGTCTGTGCTGATGAAGTTATCTTTGATATGAATCCACGCTGCTTCTGCTTCTGCAGCCTAAAACCCACCTGCTCATAGACGAGGAGGACCTGCCCAGTGTTTCCATCTCCATATGGACGACATGCTTGTGATCAATACAGAGAGAGCTTTTTGAATATAGTGATATGAAACAATTATTAGTTTATTAACAGAAATGTTTCCCAGCCCCTCTCGTTTTGCTCGATGAGCTCCAGAAGATGGACAGATGTTTCAGTACCTGAGCTGTTACTCAGTGTTGCTACATTGTTCCTCTCGTTAAGCATTGCTCTTTGCATATATAAAACAAAAACTCCATAATTATTAGAATCATTCATTTAGACAGTTTATATACCAATGGTAATACTGACGTTTCCACGAGGTCGCGCGAGCGGTCGATGGGTTTCCCTCAGTACTCGAGAAGAACAGCGACACCGTGAAAGGCTAACGTAGAGTTTGTGTGTTTGCTGTCATTGCTGTAATGTTCGCCTCGCCGCCGTGAGCCGGTTACTGTGGAGCTCACACAGATGCTGCTAAAAACCGAAACAAACACATTCAGCGGGTTT
Organism: Pterophyllum scalare; assembly: GCA_024447675.2. Lineage (NCBI taxonomy): Eukaryota > Metazoa > Chordata > Actinopteri > Cichliformes > Cichlidae > Pterophyllum > Pterophyllum scalare. The sequence goes on along the minus strand of JAMQGT020010728.1, from coordinate 31,216 downwards.
GTGCTTTGCTTCAGGAGCATCAGTTAGGATGAAACTACAGAACAGAAACACTTCAAAAGCAGAAACAATGCAGCTCTCTGTGAATTATTAATGCCTGGTGGACTTCAGTGGGTTTATCTGTGACAGGGTCGGGGGTTCAATCTCCACCAGGAGCACAGTGGATTAAAGCATCCACCAAACGCTGCTGCTTATTAGTCTTTGAATTAAAGGGCAGTGATGGGAGGCGTCGTGTGAGTCAGCTGGCTCTTTGTTGGGGTTGTTCTCTGGGTGGAGGTGGGAGGTGTGAGTTTTTAACTCACCTGGACCAGCTGGAGCAGCAGATTGCAGCCATATCCAGTATTATATGTGATATAAGGTTCATAGGCTGCATTATAAGCCTAGCTCAGGCCTTCAAAAATATTCTTTATAACATTTTTAAACAAATGAGCAAAGTCAGCCTGTAAAGTTCAGAGAAATGTTTGATACGTTTGTTTAAGAGAACCAGCGATCGTGATTATCAGCTGGGACTGGAAACTGCTCCAAAGTTTCTTTAAGATTTCAGGTCAGATGAATTATCAAAAGCAGCCTCACGGAGGAAAAATGAAGAGCATCTAAAACGTGCTTTTGAACCTTCAGCATTGCTTATGTGCAGAAGCATCATCTTCGCTGAGCTTTTTGTAGGAAACTATTCCAAACTTTACCTGATTCAGAGGAAGGAGGACGTTTATGTCCACAGTGGATCTGCGATGTGGAGCGATCAGATATGATGATTTAGGACTGAGCAGTGATGTGGTCCTTGGACTCCATAACTGCAGTTAAAGTCACTGCCAGTTTCTCTTTCACTCAGGGCCCCAGTTTTATAATGCTCCAATACCCCCCCCCCAATCCATCGTCAAGACCACAGGTGATAATCCGGACTGCCCCTCTCCCCTGTGGAAGTAACTCAGACCTTTTGTTGTCTGAAGCAGAAGGAAATCCCATCAGCCCCTTCATTTTTATCACTTCCTTTGTCATCCAAGTAACAGGAAACGCTGTGGGACTTTCAGAGTAAGGGTGCATTTAGCACTGCATTCACTGATTTGGGTTTTTTATTTTAATAGTGAAGAAAGAAGATGAGATGTTTTAAATGTTGAATGGTGTTCAGTGTGGCAGGAACATGTCATCCATTATGGGCATCATCATCATCACATCGCCAGCCACTGCTATTACATCACAGAAACCTCTTTATAGCATACTCAGCAGTCCGTCTCTGCTCAGGTCTGATTTTATGGCGTTCTTGTAACACAGCCCTGTGACTCATCCAACGCTGAGTGATCGCAGTGCGGCTCCAATAGCTGTACATTCACAGGTGAGCTTACCCTTTACCTGCTGTGCAGCGGCAGGTTATTTAAATCGGTCTCCACTCAAACAAAGTGGATGGCCTTCGCTCAACTGCAGGCATTCAGCCTGCACCCTGAAAAAAATGTGAAAGCTCTTCAGCTCCTGGCATTTCTCCTCGGCACCGGCTGGCTCTGCTCGCAGCGGCTCGCAGTCTTTTCTCTTTAGGAGGAGCCACAGAAACATGACAGACCCCAGGTAGCAGGTAGTAAGGTGTGCCACGTTTGCCATGTAAAGCACACAAGCACAGTGGGTTTAAGAGGCACTGAAGTTCCAGTCTATAACAGCAGTTTCTTTTTATAGTGTGCCACTATAAGTGCACATGCTCAGGAGGGAGAAACCAGAGGAGGCAGTGTCCTATTAACAGCATCCTTTGGGAGAAGTGGTGTGTGTGTGTGTGTGTGTGTGTGTGTGTGCACGCGCGTCTAATGAGCAGAGGCAGTGTGTTTTGTTTTATGAAGGCTGCCTTTAAACCATTACAGGAAGCTTGCAGTGAGCACTGATTTGGTTACTTGCTGGTTAAAAGGTTACAAAAAGTCCTCCAAAATAGTCGATTGTAACCATAAAAGCAAAGATGACGTTTTTATCATTTTCAAACTTTGAGCTCGTGATTATCTTATTTCATTTTCAGGGTGGGGGCGGAGCAAATGTCAGCTGTCCTACAGTAAAAGGCGGGCACACTCATGTTTCTCATTTGCACTAATTAAATATGATGAAATTTAAACTTGCATAGACGGCGAGCAGTCAAATCCACTCTCGAGCTGTGAGCACGTCACGTTTCCCCTTTAGAGTTTAATACTATCACATCTGTGTGGCTTTCTTCCTGAGAGATCCTGCTGGGAGGCTGAATTCCACTTCTGCAGAGACGATGCTGACTGAGGAACCCCCAAAGGCTGGTGTTCCTGCAGATCGGTCTCCATTTTTCATCCCGAATGACTTTGTCTCATCTCCCTTTATCTCTTTTTTACACACACACAGACACACACACACACACACAGACACACACACACAGACACACACACACAACAGCACATCTATGAGCTACAGTAGCAGCAGATATATGACAGCAGATGACAGACAGGGTAACGGGGAGTGTGCAAGCAAAACACCGCTTTAGAAGTGCTGAGCCTGAGAGATAAGCACATCCACATTGGGATAGCCACACACACACACACACACACACACACACAGAGAACACCTGTCAGTCTGCCTGCTTCAGTCACAGCAGATTACACAATAAACAGGTGGTCTGCTTTCCACTTAACACACGACACACAGACACACACAGAGTGACACAGCTGTTGTGTGTGTGTGTTTGCAGAAGCTCCCTCATTAACACTGCTGTCTTGTAGCCGCTCTGATCGTGTCTCCTTCGGTGTTCACACTTAAATAGTCCAAAGAAGGTGGGATGAATTTCAAAGGCTTAAAAAGCTTCTGCAGGTTTGGTGCTAGCCAAACGCACACTTTTATAAACCATCCTGCACTGGGCTCACCCTATCGTTACCACACAGCATGCATTTGACCAAAAACCACACAAACAGGAGCTTCACAGTGTGAGTGCAACTTGACCTTATCGAATAAGTTACATGCAGTCATGGATACATTATAGTTCATTTATATGGATGTAATGCTATAAAAACCAGACTGTAAACTAACACACACACTGATAATACAAAGGTCAGCCATGCACGAGCATTTCTGTTACATGGTTACATTTTAACATCTAACCCTGTAGACTCATAGATGACATTAATCCTGAGACTGAGTATCTCAGTGTGCAGATGTTCTCTCTGTTCTGCCTTCTTTGGGTATTTTGTTGTGTTTTGCTGTGCAGTGCTGCTTGTGTCTCAGTGTTTCTGTCCTTTGACTCTTTAGATTCAACATCTGAATCTCACATCAGCTTCCCGGGTAGGAAAATCCTTTGCATACACTTAAGGCAAATAAACTTTTTGAAGGTCAGATTATGGATTCAGGCTAAAATAACTGATTAATTTCCATTAAATTGCTTCTGTCTGCCAGACGTCTGATCTTCAAAGGGCAGAGGCAGTTTCATGTCGCTTCTGGTAGATTTTTTTTCTCCAAGCTGAAGGAAGATGGAGCCTGAGTGTGCAGGCTCTCAAAACTTGTATTTAAGTAAATTCAGCTTATGTCTTCCTGAGCAGTGGATTAGTTATCAGTGAACACAGTGAAATATGGAGACGCATCCATGCTAGATAGGAATGCAAATGATTGTCTCAAAGAGCTGATCGTATCTTAATAAATGTGCAGCCCGCTAAGCTTTTAGAGACACCCAGTGGCTACTGTCAGTCTTTTAAAATGACTGCCCAAGCAGCTCTGATATAATCTGTATTTTGGGGGCACTGGCTGGTTTCGGCTCCTCAGCAGCAGAAGATATCTGCCGGGTTCCCGTTTGTTCACTGTCTTCCTGTGAGCATGAGAATCTCTGCTGGCTCTTTCTTCAAGTAAGACCTCAGAGTACTCTGCTGGTCAGCAGAAGGAGTGAATGTGATAGTGACAGGTGCAGCCAACTAAAATAGGAGTGTAGGGGAGGGGGACGGCCCAGAGCGGGGCTGGTGGAGGTAATGGTGCAGAAGTGGACACTGAGAAAAACCAGTGTGTGAAAGAGAGAAAGCTCTTAATGTCTTACTTCCTGTTTTAGTTGTTGTTCTTTGTCTCAGCTTACTTCCATACCTGATGAGTGATCTGGAAAACCAAGGCATCCAGCAGACACGTGCATTCATAGCATCATAATAGCACCAATGTGAAAAACTCTATTATTATGCCTGTAATTGGTTTTCACATGAATGGAGTCTTTATTATTTAGTCTGAAATGTGTCAAAGTTGCACTTCACCCGAGGCTGGAGGAAGCTTTAAATAAAGGTTTTTAATGCGTGCGTGTTTTTCCCCGAATCCTTTGAATGATGTTCATGAGTTTTCAGTGTTATACAAATATTAACACCATATTATAAGAATAGTCTTTGTGATTTGTGATGTTTGCTGAGCTGAGATGCTGTGAAACATTTTTGCAAATACACACTACCTCAGAGTAGGAAGAAAGGACGATGAGCCAAAGCTGGCTGCAGCTCTGCTGGAGATCATGTGTCTTCATGCAGCTGCACAGGTCAGGATTCTGCTGTTATTGATGGTGAGGACGTGGTTTGTTATGGTAAATGATGCTCAGACCTGGTGTGCACTGAATGCAGCCTAAACTCAGAGCCACACCTTTATATTCAGATTTGATTGGATTCTCATTGCCAGCCTGCAAAGACCCAACCTTTTTTTTTTTTTAATGAGTCCTAATTGAAGAGCGCGATGTTTGAAGACATAACTGCTTGATTAAAATGCAGAATAAGGGTCATAAATAAGGCCATCACTCTGTGATGATGCATGCTGATGGTGCACCTGCATCGTCTCTCCTAGCTTTCAAAGGGAAACCCCATCACCACTCTCCCCTCTGGCTTATTGAACTATTCCTCTCCTCCACCCACACACTGAATGTGCTGTCCCTCACTCTTTTTATGTCTACAGGAATATAATCGATGTCCTGGGGTGGCCTGCATCAGCACAGTTTAATGGGATCACTGGGCAGAAATCTGGAGTCATAAAGAACGAATGGCTCTGTTCCTCGTTTATGGGACAGGTTTCCAGCGGTGTGGAGGCAGCAGCTCAGTCTGATAATTAGATCAGCAGCTGATCTAATAATTATTATATTTCATACTGTCCATACTGAATAAATATATGACTGAACTGAGATATAAGAAGGAAAACAAGGACATTTCATTTCATAAATGGATCTCTGAACCCACTTGTTCCTGTTTCACAGTTTGTGATGAGCTGAAGCTGGTTAGCAGTCAGTGTTCATCAGCAGTGTAGAAAATGACCCACAGAACCCATAAAAGGTCCCAGATGAACTGACCTCTTTGACTTGGAGACCTGCTGTATGTCACAGATCCCGTTGCCCTGCTGTAACTGAAGGACATCCTCCATGAACAGAGTTGTCACTGCGCACAAACCCAACTGAACACACACCACTGTGGACACCAGCTTTGATCACAGCTGCTGTGTTACACCTGGCTCCCTGATGCTGGCCGATCTTTTAGTTTCATGAAGAATTAGAGGGAGCAGGCATCACTCACCCTTCTGCTTCAGTTTGCTTCCTGTCTGCAGTGGGCACCACGCCCGCTGTTCTGGGGAACCCTCTGTCTGCATGTGCACCATCAGAGGCCCACAGGGCTCACACAAAGGTGTCAGCTTCCACTGTCTGTGCTGCTGCCTGTAAATCTCTGGTGCAAAACAAACTTCTCTTGCTGACATGTACGCTCACTAGTCGGTTTGTTTGTCTTCCACTTTACCTCTATCTGTCTCTACTCCTCCCTTTGACCCCAACGCTGAGTCCAAACATGGGTTGACTGCAACCTTTGGATGGGGCATTAAAGGTGCTTCATGTCATGGCCCAGGTAGAAGTTCAGTGGGTCGCGTCCCGCCTCCATCTCAGTACCTCGTAGCTGTCTCATTCCTATCAGATATGCTCGCGAGAGATTAACTAATAATGAGGAGTTGGTTTGCAGTTAACTGTCAGGTGCACATCCTCCATATCCTTAAAGCTACCTCTATTAATAAATGTGTGAGCTAAGCCTGAGGGTTTGTGTGTCAGCTTTTCACGTGGTCAGATTGGAAGTGATTCATCCAGTATGACTTTTGGAAGGACACTGCCCCGGAGCTGCTGATGCATTCGACTTAGCGGTATCATGAATGAGTGTTCAAGAACAGCTTTAAGCATCTGCCAGAAAATACTGGCTGAATCTTATTGGTTCTTCCACGAGTCAGTATGACAGGTCTGCTTAGTCTTTTTGGCTCTTTGTTTCATGACTGCATTGTTAAAGCTATAAAGTTCTGTGGCTCTGCTGTTGAAGACTCGGCTTCTCATCTTCACCAATGATTTTCCCACAAACAGATTATTACAAACTGATAAAGGCAACAAAATAAAATGTTCTCTGTGCAGACTTGGTGCTTCGGGTCTTGCAGTTCTCGACCGAATCCTGTTCAGAGGTACAAGTTTGTCCGTGTGAGGCTACAAAAATGAGAAGCCAGTGGGCTGCTGTGTAATGTTAGGACATACAGCGTGTGTGGTTGTCACCTGATCGCACACCACTAAGTCACTTTTAGACACTTACTAGGTCAGCCCTGCCTCCTTCGTGTGGTTTGAGTCTTTGTGCACTGGCCTTAAACGTGATCGCTTTAACCAGTTTATCATCAGGCGGTCCTGATAGAGATTTAATTAAATTTTCAATTCAATTTTATTTATATAGCGCCAAATCACAACAAACAGTCGCCTCAAGGCGCTTTGTATTGTGGGTAAAGACCCTACAATAACACAGAGAACACCCAACAGTCAAAACGACCCCCTATGAGCAAGCACTTGGTGACAGTGGGAAGGAAAAACTCCCTTTTAACAGGAAGAAACCTCCAGCAGAACCAGGCTCAGGGAGGGGCAGTCATCTGCTGTGACCGGTTGGGGCTGAGTGGAGAGAGACAGGACAAAAGACATGCTGTGGAAGAGAGCCAGAGATTAATAATAATGATTAAATACAGAGTGAAGTATAAACAAGTAAATAAAGGTGAATGAGATGCAGGTACTGGTCTGGATCTCAGCTGGGTGCTGTGTAGGCTGTGGGCTGTTGTTGAAAAATAGAGATAAAGTTTGGAGTATGTTTCCTGATCCCTCTGAGCGTTGCTGTTTCTGACTAAAAGTCATGTTTAAAATAAAACCGTGCAGCTTTAGTAACTCTTGACTTGTATTGAGCGCTGCTGCTCGTGTCTGCAGTGAAAGAGAGGACGCATCGCTCCACTTTTGTGGAGTGCAAAGCAGGAAAGGACAGAGAGGAAATTTCTAGGCTGAGGGGGGTGGAGACAGATGATAGCCCAGCCAAAGGAAGAGGGGTCACTTTTCAGCCAAAGAAACGCTTGAGGCCTCTGGGCATAAGAGATGAGATATTATGAGGTCACAGCTCTGCACTGCCTCCCATTTTCCTGCTATGTGCTAAGCTATAAACATAGAGATGCAAACTCCCTGCTGCCTTCACTTTACAGAGCCTGCTATTTTCTAACAGTAAGTCACGACACGTTAGCAGGGTGAGACGGCAGCGGGTCAGCAAATGAGACGACAGAATGATTCATTAGTCAGACGAGAGGGGAGAAAAGTCGAGAATCTGTCCAGAGCTGTGGAGGGGAGATCACTCGGGTTAAATGATGGAAGCACTCACGTAATGGCTGAGTAGAAGGAACAGCTGAGAATGTTGAGTGTCAGGTGTGAGGGTCCCATCTGGGGGGTGTTTATCGCTGTATTTACGAGTGTCTGTAGCGTCCAGGCATCGACGAGGGGCGAACTAACGATCCACCGTGAGGCTCGTCTGCCTTACTGAAGGGAGTGGGTTAAAGCCCACGTCACTGCTTCCTTTAACCAACTAACAGTGTTTACATTTAGTAACTACTTTAGGTGGAGCATTAGGATCAGGCAGCCCATGAAGGTGCACATCAGGTCTCATTGGTGTTGATAGTCTTACACTGAGCTTGATCTGAAAGGTTGGAACATCTTTATGCAGGCTTAAAGGGGTAAAAAATCATAAAACATACAAATCTCAGTTTTTCTCTCAGCGTGCTCGTCATTTGTTGTTGTTTGGACATAAACACAACCACTTTAGTAACTCTGTGAAAATATGCTACAGGCAAGTTTTCCTCTTTTGCACTTCTTTTGCAGAGGATATCAGTTTAGTCAATAAAAGGTCAGTATGGTACAACACAAGGTCTGCATCACACATCGAGTCACGACAGTTTTTATAGCTTTGCAAACAAAAAAGAATCTATAACAACAGCTTAGCAAAGACAACTGCAACACAGATCTGAGGGAAAGAAGTCTGGCTGAATGACTGATGGAAACATGTTGCTAAGTGTTTGTTTGCTGTGTTGAGTGCAGGATGACCAGGTGGTCCTGCAGTGCACTGCCTCCGTCCTGAAGGAGCAGATTAAACTGTGCCTGTCCTGCGAGGGCTTTGGGAACCGCCTCTGCTTCCTAGAAACCACATCCAACGCTCAGGTGAGCCTCTGCTACCCTTCCTGTCTCTGTCCTGTACATCCCTGTGCCTTCATCCACTTTGGTTTACCCCTCTGTTGTTAACACGTTTGCAGAATGTGCCCCCAGACCTGGCCATCTGCACCTTCATTCTGGAGCAGTCTCTCTCAGTCTCGTGCTCTGCAGGAGATGCTGGCCAACACAGTGGAGATGACTGAGGTGGGGGTCATAACCAGAACCAAAGAAACTAGTAGGAGAAATATAGGAATACATGGGGAAAGTATGGGACTTTTATTCAGAAATGCATTCAGGTTTTGTCCTTCTAAATGAAACAAATGGATCTATTTAACTGTCACACGTCTCCACGCTCAGCTGGGACTGCGGTCCTAACTGAGCAGAACATCTACCTCCTCAAACATCCATCAGAAAAACTGTTTGAAATGATGCACGTTTGCGTTCAGCTACAAGTAATTTATAAGCAGTGCTCAGCCATGTTTAGCACCGATAACAGGGAGAGGGATCCTCCAGTCTGTCCTTTTCGTGTGCAGTAAGTAACATGCATATATGAACAAATCACACTGATCTGTGAGGTTGGCTGTTTGTAACGATGAACAAACTAATGATGGGACAGCTGGAGATAAATGTGCTGATTAGGGGCTTTGATGACGGCCTACGTGACCACCATCAGATTTTTGGTGTTTATTATGATTTTGTTACTTGCCGTCTGATACCGCCTCCCCTCCCTTCTCGCTCTCTGCAAAGCAGGCAGTCGATTTGGACAAATGGGTATGTCTGTTAACGTGTTGTTTCCTGTAATGTGTGTCCCAACCAACCTGGCAACTGTCCTTGTTCCTGTCATGTTAGCAAGTGGATGTCCTAGTGAATGAAATATGTCATTTAAACACCCTGATTAGATCAGTTAAGCCCTCACCCTAAGCAGGTGATCGTTATGTACACCTGTGATTAGCTTTTAGCAGCAGGCTCTGGTGGAGTGCACGTGTACGAGCCCAGTGTGTCTAATAAATGTTAACATTGAAAAAAAGGTCTTTAGGTAAACATTTGATGCTAGTGTAGGGAGCAGCATTAAATTCATTAATTAGCTACCTCACAGTATGAGACATATCAACAGGGCGTCACTGAGCATCAATCATCTGCATTTCGTGCCAAAAGTATCAACAGCTCATTGGTCATAATTATTATTTAACCCTGCTTGATGGTGTTCATTTGTTCTCTGTTAGTCTTCCAAGTGGACTTGTTCAGCTCTCCTGTGTGTCCTCACTGCTGCAGATGAGCATGGTGAAAGGTTCAGATAATAAGGCTGGATGGAGCCACTAACAGCTTTGTCTTTGACACATTTGTATCATGTAAGAGGAGATTTCCTTATTATGGTCATGTGATCACACACCTCTCACTAAGGCCCACCTACCTGCAGGCTGGCTTTAAAGGTGGAGGAGCTAAAACAGTGGGTGAGCTGAAGGACTGAACCAAACCCACTGCACTCGATCACTTTGGACTCATGCTCTGATCGAGTCCAACAATAAACATGGAAATGAGCAGAACAGGTCCATTTTAATGATGTTCAGCACATTTGAGTTTCTCCTTTTGTTCAGAACATGTTACCAATGACGACTTTAAACTCACATCCACGGTTTCCTATAAAGACTTTCTGATCCTCACTTAAAGGGAAACTTCTGATTTTTCCTTTTCCAGCTGATTACCAGCTAAACAATAAATATGTTTATCAAAATTGACCATTTTAATTAGTATATCATCAAAATATCAATTAGCACATCAAGAAAACAAACAGTATCCTATCAGAGTTATTTTATCAGACAGATGGATGACACCTTATCAGGTTGATCAAAGATCTTAAGCCAGCTTTAGGAGGAACTATTTCAAGCCTTTTATTAGCTGCATTATCGTGACTAGTCTAGCCGGGTCCTGGTCGTGGGAGCTGAACGATGTGGAAGAGCCAAGTTTTCCTACTGATGAATAAGAGGATGAGAATAGCACGGCATGCAGCCCAGCAGAGGGTCCCACCCACGTATGTCAGGGACGGACGGATGGAGAAACCGGACACCCGGAGCTCCAGACAGGCCGATCGCCTTCACGACCCAATCGCCGACACCTGTCCTAACAAAGCCTCGTGCTAATGCTAACGCAGTGTAGAGCTATTGGTGTCATCCTACCACTCGACATACCTGCCCCCCGCTCATCCCAGTGGATTATGGGTGCTAAACCCCTAATAAAGGCTTAGTCTTATCCTCCTGTCAACACCCCTAAATGTGTTTGTGTGTTAATGTACCCACAACTGCCACAATAATTGTGTTTTCTTGTTGCATCCCTGGATGTTGAGAAAAGGTAGGATGGTTTGCTGTTGTGTTTGTGTGTGAGATTGTCATCTGTGGTCAGGTCATTATTGGTTAATATTTTTGTTAAAAACAGTGTGAACACACACTGAGCACATAGATACACGTTACTGATCCTGAGAGGATGTGTGCTTCGAACCAAATCTGTACATCATATTCAGGATCAGTGGATCAAACAGAGCTGCTACAATAGAGCTTTAAGATATTATTGAAAGTTTCAACCAGCCTCTCATCTCTTCATGTGACCTTTGAAAATATGCCCCCCCCATCAGGTCAGTGTGTGTGTGTGGTGTACAGTCTCTGGTGTGGAGTTGGTCTGATGAGTATTTTTTTTCCCACTTCAGTCATCCCAGGGTGGAGGTCATCGCACTTTACTGTATGGTCATGCCATCCTTTTGAGACACCACCACTCAGGCATGGTAAGGCTGGAAATGAGCACGGAGTAAATGCAGTCCTATATACGATGTCCTCCTGGTTGAGGTCGTGTCCTCTGTAAAAACTCTCCCCAGTACCTGAGCTGTCTCACTACATCTCGGTCCCTCACGGACAAGTTGGCCTTCGATGTGGGCTTACAGGAGGATTCGACGGGTAAGGCAGATGCATCAGAAGACATGATTAGACGTGGAATTATTTTCTGGTGCTGTTGTTGGATCGTTGTGAGTATGTTGCTGTTCAGAAGGCTGTTAGCAGGTATGGCTGCTGTGGTGTTGGGTGGAAGGAGATGAGCAGTGATTAATGTGAAGCATCAGCATGTGGTTCTTGTTGCAGGTGAGGCCTGTTGGTGGACTATTCATCCAGCCTCTAAGCAAAGGTCAGAAGGTGAGAAGGTCAGGGTGGGTGATGACCTCATCCTTGTCAGCGTGTCCTCTGAGAGATACCTGGTGAGACCTTGTTTTGCACAATAGTGGAAATGGACATATCCACAGTATGTCTGTTTATAAACATCATCTTCTTGTCTTCTATCATCAGCATCTCTCTTATGCCAGTGGAGATCTGATGGTGGACGCCTCCTTCATGCAGACTCTTTGGAACATGAACCCAATTAGTTCAGGATGTGAACTAGCTGAGGGTACAGACCTGCTTTAGACGACCCTGCCTTATTTTTTAAATCTCATATACGTGAAAAAAGTGCAGAGTCATTTTAGGTGTTTGTTCCTTTGTGCAGGGTATCTGACGGGAGGTCACGTTCTCAGGCTTTTCCACGGCCACATGGACGAATGTCTGGCCATCGCTACCCCAGAGGAAGGAGAGGAGAAGCGCAGGTAAGAGGATAACAAAGCTGGGTAGAATAACATCCTGTTAATATGATCCCACATGCAGACCGTATGTGTGTGTGTCTGCTACAGGATGGCTCATTATGAAGGCGGTGCTGTGTGCAGTCAGGCTCGATCCCTGTGGAGGCTGGAGCCCCTCAGAATCAGGTGATTGTCCCCTTAAAGGAGCCATGTGGTAGGCGTTAGTTATCTGAACGCTGGCAAAGGTGAGAATGAGATGCAGCAAATAAATCCTGGACCTTAAACTCGGCACAGATTTTATGGTTACCTGTGAAATTCTCAGTCACATGATTTATGCTGTTGTCCACCCACACGTACTAGTACTACTATAGTTCAATAGTACTGACTGAAAGGGGTATTTCTAATAGTTTGTTCCCTTTGTGCAGTTGGAGTGGTAGCCACATGAAGTGGGGACAGTCTTTTCGTATTCGCCACATCACGACGGGCCGCTACCTGTGTCTCGATGAGGAAAAGGGCCTCCTGGTGGTCGATCCAGAGAAGGCCAACACCAAACTGTCTGCCTTCTGCTTCCGCGCTTCAAAGGTCAACATTTTATTTTGCTTTAGTGCATTTGGATATCCGTAGTTATTATACTTCGATTTATTCTCTGATTGACATCAACTATTTTCTCCCACCTGTTGTTTCCTCCCCTGAGCAGGAGAAGGTGGACGTGGCTCATAAGCGTGATGTCGAGGGGATGGGCATTCCAGAGATTAAGTATGGAGAGTCCATGTGCTTTGTCCAGCATGTGTCTACAGGCCTGTGGCTCACATATGCTGCCCTGGATGCTAAAGCTGCTCGTCTGGGGATGATGAAGAGAAAGGTAATGATCTACCTGGGAAGAAAAGCAAGATTCAAACGCTCCGTGAAATAACAACAGACTGGAATGATTTCCAAATCTCAGAAACTCATATTTTACTCACAATGAAGCCTTTTTCAGAGAAGGCCTTGCATATTTCATCAAGACTGCTGATCTGCCTGCAGTCGAGACTTTTCACATTGCTTATTTCAACAGTCTTTACCTGTATCTGTGTGCTTTCATATTTGGGAAATCTATAAATTACAATGATGATGACAGACTTTCTAAAGGGTCTTAAGTCTCGCTTTCCTGGCAGTTTTATGAGGAGGGAATCATGTTAGCAGAATCAGATCTGACAGGAGATGGATTAGAAAAAATGTTGGGTTTCATGTGTTGTGTTCATGTTTCCAGGTTATTCTGCACCAGGAGGGTCACATGGACGATGCCCTGACTGTGTCCCGCTCTCAGACTGAAGAGTCACAGGCTGCTCGAATGATTTACAGCACTACAGGCCTTTTCAGGCAGTTCATCAAGTAAGTATACATATTTTCAGATGCAGCTGAGTAGAAATTCTTCATGCTAATGTATGATTTTTGTGTTCTTTCAGTGGACTGGACTCCCTCAGTGGAAAGAGCAAGTCACCAGGGACAGGGTCGCTTCCTCTGGAGTCGGTCATTCTCTCTCTTCAGGATCTCATCTTCTACTTTCGTCCACCCGAGGAGGAACTGGAACATGAAGAGAAACAGACCAAGCTCCGCTCCCTCCGCAACCGGCAGAACCTCTTCCAAGAGGAGGTAATCAGCACGCTGCCCTCACAGCCTCTCATGGACTTAGACTTCCAATAGCTATTGATTTTTAACTAAAACTAAGCTATAAATTCATTTTTGTGTAGGGGACTTTCTCTCTCTCTCTCACACTCACACACACACACACACACACACACTTTTTTTTTATCACTTGCAGTGTCATTGTTTTAAATCATATTGAAAGTTGTGGTAACCTACAAGCTTTAATCCAACTCTTGCTACCTCTAATGAAACTTTAATTAGAAGTAATTTCAGTGTTTATTCAGAATAAAAGCTGAATGTTCTTTTTTTAACACATCATCATAAGTTTCAGTGGACGTGAACCCATTTTATTACCCTGACCCTAACCCTAGCTGTAATTTAACCCCTCTAACTTTGAGTATATTCACCAGCAACAAAAACACTAAGAGCTGCATGATTATGGATGCTGATGCTTTTGCAGGGAATGATAACCATTGTGCTGGAGTGCATTGACCGCCTGAATGTCTACAACACTGCTGCCCACTTTTCTGAATTTGCGGGAGAGGAGGCTGCAGAGTCCTGGAAGGAGATTGTCAACCTCCTTTATGAGCTGCTGGGTATGACCTCTGAAAACACACACTACATGTGGTCTCTGCTGAATGAAGACATCATTATTTGTTTCTGTGTCTCCACTGCACAGCGTCTCTGATCAGGGGGAACAGATCTAATTGTGCGTTGTTCTGTGACAACCTCGACTGGTTGGTTAGCAAGCTGGACCGTCTGGAGGCCTCCTCAGGTTTGGGATGTGCTGTACTCATTCCCTCATACACCCACCACCCACAACTGACCATTGTTTTGACTAACTGGCCTTTCTGGATCTACTGTTGTAATGGGCACAGCTTAATGCGTTAAGCCCTCAGGTACTGTTGTTATTTCCACTTAGAAAATCCTCAGACTGAGTTAACAACTCCTTCAGTACATGTGAAATATAATAAGTCTCCTTACCTTCAGTACCAGTGCAGATCAGGAGCTGGATAAACAGTTTTATTTCTGCCTTTCAAATTTCTAAATTAGAGATTAAATAATGGATATGATTTGGACCAGTTATTGTGATGAGTGGTTAAGATTGTACATTTAACTATTGTGTGCTTTTAAGAGACCCGGCAATTCCATTCAGTTCAGTTGAGGTTTACGGTGATCCCTCACCTATCGCGAGCTTATGTTCCAGAGACCCAGTGATAGGTGAAAATCCGTGAAGTTATATTTATTTTATTATTTATAGATATTTTAAGACTTTATAAACATTTCCCACACTATTATAATCACTTCATATGCTCTTAAACATGGCAATTTCACAAAATCATGCACAGAGATGTGGATGTGGACAAGGAGAGTTGTTGAGCATATATATATATATATATATATATATATATATATATAATACACACACTGTAAGCCACTACAGCTTGAGCAAGTTTGCCAACATGAGATTGTAGAGGGCACACTATTGGCTGATACAGCACTGTGTTCTGTATCCTGGGCGCCGATTGGCTCAGTGGCCGTTGCATCGGTCTGTTTGCTCTCCGGCACTGTGCCCTGACGCTCAACATCTGTTTACCTTTCTCATTCATTGTAATTTCATTTTTTGGTCGTATTTTTACTGCCAATTTTTTTTCTCTAACGATTAGTGGTGTAAGGGTTCCCCATGGTGACTGAACCATGAGTGGATCCCACTTTATTGTACCAAAAAAAAAAAAAGAAGATCTAAATAAATTCGAGTTCTGTGTTAAACCCTCTGTACCTGACCCCCTGTTTCTACTACTGTTTGTGTATAAAAACATTTTTGTTCACTCTATATTTTGACATATTAATGTTAATAATAAACACTTAGTAATAAATCAAGAATAAAAACAGATATGTGTTAATTCAATATTTTATTATATTTTACTTTTTCCTCCCAAGTCCCCTCAAACACTGGTTGCGTTTATCGAGTGAGTGCAGGCTGTAAGATCACCGTTTACCTCAGGAAGCGTCCGCAGCTGTTTCCTCCAGAGGAGGCTGTAAAACTCCGGGAAAAGAGTCCGAAACGAGTCGCTGAGTGAGAGAAGCTTCGTCGGTATCAGCTACTATTTAAGTAAACGCTGCCGATTTAGCCGCTGTTAGCTACTGTTAGCCGCTGTTAGCTGCTGTTAGCCCGGGCTGCTTAAACTGTTTCCGAGGTGTATCTAACGTCGTGGACGACTCAGACACTTAGCAAATAAACTCTCATATGATGTGAGAATGTAATCAAACTGTTTATCAGAGAAAAGTGTGATTTTTAGGGCACTCAGTCCAACATTAGCTGGCATAATGTTAGCTTATAACCAGCTGTTGATTAGCCGGCTCCTGTCAGCTGTCTGGGGTGTTCCAGGTCTGATCTGCTGAAAATCAGTATGACAATATCGGGAATTAATGAGCATGAGGTGATTATGAGGTGATATGTAGATCCTGATTAATTTAGCTGTTCATCAGAAGAGGATTATTGTTAGCTTTATTTTCTGAGGGCTGTTGTGTTGCTGTGAAACAATAACACACCTCTCAGCTGACGTGTAGAAGATGCTGATCATCAGTTATTTTTTTACTCAATTTTTATTTGTTCTCTAGTCAAATGTGGCTTTTATGTTCATTGAAAGAGTTTTTTGTTATTGAGTAGATGGAACAAGGAAGTTCTGAGTAATTTGTTGGTTTTAGTCGCACAAATCATCATGTGATCCAGAAATAAGTATTTATATCTGCACATGAACCGAACCCTGGAATTTTGTACGTTACACCCCTACTAATGATGCATAACCTTTAAGAATATATATGCATTGTGTGTGTGTGTCTGTGTGTAATCCTCTCTATTTTTTAGGTATTCTTGAGGTGCTGTACTGTGTCTTAATTGAAAGCCCCGAGGTTCTGAACATCATCCAGGAGAATCACATCAAATCCATCATCTCTCTCCTGGACAAGCATGGAAGGAACCACAAGGTTGGTTCTACTTCACTGCCAGGAACTGGAAGGGAAAATAAATTAGCTCCACATGAAACTTGTGGTGATTTAGAATGATACAGCAACCTGAATTCATACTCATACCGTCCCATTAACACATTAAATCTGCGCCACTATAATTTCTAGCCAGGATTTTCAGATATAATCACATATACACGACTGGCTGTGGACACATACACAGCATCCATGCTCACTGAGCACTTTTTAAATGAGTGTGTGCATGAAGGACTCCATCGATTCATCACACAATGAAAGAAAACAGATGAAGGGTGTTACGACCTGCTTTAAATCAGGGCTAAATTTTAGCTGCATTTGGAGAGCTCCTGAGTTCATCTCCTCTCTCCTGTGGAGGAGATACAGGTGAGCTATTTTCACATGAGAACTATAAAGTGGTAGATATCTAGGGAAATATTATTTTACTTGTTCAGCTGGTGTCTTGCTGTCCTCTCGCCAGCAGCAGTTCTGTTTTTGTTTGGCAGCCTCACAGCCGAATGACGGGACAACTGGTGACCCGACCGAGCCTGACTCGTAAAAGTGCTTCATGTTCTTGCAGTTTTTAGTCATTTAGCCAGTGGATAAGCAAGTGATCACTTTCTCCTGATTTAAACATTAAGATGACAACAGTGCTCATGCTTCCACCTTTAGGTGCTGGATGTCTTGCGCTCTCTTTGTGTGTGTAATGGTGTAGCTGTGAGGTCCAACCAGAACCTCATCACTGAAAACCTACTTCCAGGTCGTGAACTGTTGCTGCAGACCAACATTGTAAACTATGCTACCAGGTGCTTGAACTACTGTTAAGCTATTTTATTCTACATTATTTCCATACTGGGTTTTTTTTGTTTGTTTTTTTGCAACTTTCATAAACTCGTTGCCTATAAAAGCAATGATGTCCTTTCTCCTCTGTGCTCAGTGTAAGGCCCAACATCTTCCTGGGTACATGTGAGGGCTCAACACAGTATAAGAAGTGGTACTATGAGGTGATGGTAGACTATGTGGAAGCGTTTGTGACAGCACAGGCTACTCACCTGCGGGTAGGCTGGGCTATGACTGAAGGTTACAGCCCCTACCCTGGAGGAGGAGAGGGCTGGGGCGGGAATGGTGTGGGAGATGACCTCTACTCCTACGGCTTTGATGGACAGCATCTGTGGTCCGGTAAGAGTTCCTTAAAGTGTTTACTAGACTGTTTACAATAATGCTTTATGTCTCATTATAACTACTGTCTTCTCTGCTATTCAGGTACTGTGGCCCGCCAGGTGGCTTCGCCCAACGCACACGCCCTGGCTGCAGATGATGTTGTGAGCTGCTGTCTGGATCTGAGTGTGCCCAGTATCTCCTTCCGTATTAATGGCCACCCAGTTCAGGGCATGTTTGAAAACTTTAATGTGGATGGTCTCTTCTTTCCTGTCATCAGCTTCTCGGCTGGGGTCAAGTAAGTCCAACATGAAGTACAGCCTCTGTTTCACTGTTTATCTCTGTAACTGATAAACGTGGTCCTTTCTTTATTTCACTAGTACAGCAGCAAACCTGTGACACATTTTTGGAGGCAACAGTTTCCCAGGAGGTTGTCAGCTTTTAAAATAATGTTATTTAATTCCAATTTGTACAGGATCAATGTAGGACTGTACAATGGTGAAGTAATAAAATAATTCACATTGCAATATATTTCAAAATTACTCCAGTGGTATTTTTCATAGTTAATTTTATAACATTTCTTTTAGGCCGTTTTAATGATTGTCTAGGCTCCCATACATGAGCGTCAGAGTCTTGTCCCTTAAAGAGCTCCTACAGCATCTGTAATGGTTCCTCAGAGTGCTGACATGGGGCTTATGGGTCACTGATGAGTACAACACAGGCAGAGGCACAGAAATAAAATCAGTGTTTTTGTTATTAAGAGTCTTATGAAGATGGGTGAACCATCGTACATAAAGCTCCGTCATAACGATAAAGACTTGAACTGACTTGGTTTGTGTCACCTCAGGGCTCGGTTCCTGCTCGGTGGTCGCCACGGGGACTTTAAATTCATGCCTCCACCCGGTTACGCCCCGTGCTACGAGGCTGTGCTGCCTAGAGAGCGGCTGCGTATTGAACCAATCAAAGAGTACAAACATGACTTTGATGGTGTGCGCAATTTCCTGGGTCCTACTCTGTCTCTCACCCACACATCTTTCACCCCCTGCCCCGTGGACACGGTTCAGGTAAAATCCCCTCGCCTAAAATCAGCGTGTGATCTTTTAGTTTCTTTTCCTTTCCTGACTTTGCTTTGCTGCGTAGATTGTCTTGCCACCCCACTTGGAGCGTATCCGAGAAAAACTGGCAGAGGATATCCACGAGCTGTGGGCTGTGACTCGCATCGAGCAGGGCTGGACCTACGGCACTGTGAGTATGGTGGCAGCTCTGCGGGTGCAGCTCGGTGATTTCATCAGATTCGAGTGGTTTGGAGCTTTTAACTAGTGTGAAATGTTTCCAAATGCTGCTCTTTGTGTTTATTGTTTTACTGTTTATATTTATTCCGTTTATTATATTAGTTACTTTATATTTATTCTTCTTTAATATACTTGAAGACCTTGACAAGTATTACACTAAACTATTAAATGTGATGCAATAAAGAATCCTCGAGGGTTCAAGTAGAAATGTGATATCTCTTTAATCCCACTGCATTTTTAATAATAATAATAATAATAATAGAGTATGTGAACCTCGATACCTATTGAGATATGGTAAAACTACAAGGTTGTGTGTGTACATATTGATTTATTGACACTATGAGTTACATACTATGATTTGCCCCTCCAGTTTAGGGATGACAACAAGAAACTCCATCCCTGTCTGGTGGACTTCCAAAGTTTGCCTGAACCAGAGAGGAACTACAACCTGCAGATGTCCGGTGAGACTCTCAAGTGAGTAGCAGGTTAGAGTTGAGAGATTTAAAGGTCGGAGGAGAGTTTTCGCCCCTGGACGTTGTTGGTGATCGCTGTGTCTGCATTATCCCACAGGACTCTCCTGGCACTAGGGTGCCACGTTGGTATGGGTGATGAGAAAGCGGAGGAGAATCTAAAGAAGATCAAGCTTCCCAAGACGTATGAAAAGAAAAGATACTTCTTACTCCACAAACTAACTTTATACATTAACTATGTAAATGTTATCTTTCCACTAGCTATGTGATGAGCAATGGATACAAGCCTGCCCCGCTGGACCTCAGCCATGTCAAACTGACACCAAACCAGAATCAGCTGGTAGAAAAACTGGCAGAAAATGGGCATAATGTTTGGGCGAGGGACCGAGTACGGCAAGGATGGACCTACAGCATTGTGCAGGTGACGATATTCTAACCTTAGCAGGTCTTTTTATTTTTCTGCTACAATGTATACGGACACGTCAGATGCATATTTTTTTTCTTTTAATATCAAGCTACATTTTTTGGACCCTTTTCAGGACATCGTTAATAAGCGAAACCCTCGTCTGGTACCGTACAACCTGCTGGATGAGAGAACCAAGAAAACCAACCGAGACAGTGTTAACAACGCCGTCCGTACACTCATCGGCTACGGCTACAACATTGAGCCTCCAGATCAGGAGAGCAGTAAGCCGCCTTTCCTCGTGTGTTGATTGAATCCACAAGTATCACAAAAGTTACAAAATCAGCTTCAGCGCTTTCCTCCTTCTTTCACTGCAGCCGGCCACGGCCTCGGAGAACACCCGTGGGGACAAAGTACGAATCTTCAGGGCAGAGAAGTCGTACGCTGTCACCCAAGGGAAGTGGTACTTTGAGTTTGAGGCAGTGACGACAGGGGAGATGAGAGTGGGCTGGGCACGTCCTAATGTCCGCTCTGACACTGAACTGGGAGCAGATGAACTGGCCTACGTCTTTAATGGGAATAAGGTCAGTCCACATCTCCAGGTTTACGTTCGTTAAATGGGTTCAAGCTCTCATTAATGGCAACATTAAGTAATAAACTGTAAACGTTTTCTAGGAATAGATGACATGTGGGTGTCCAACTGTTAGAAAAGTTGAATTTTGAGGAGTGAAGATTAAGCTGTGGGGACTGAAAACATCACACTGTCTGTTATCTTTGTACAGCTAGGAGAAGGTCGAGGTAGCTTAGTGAGTAGCTGGAGGAGGTTGTTGGAGTGCGCTATAACCACGAAACAGAGTTCTGTGGTAACAAGCTGCATTTTATTCCGGTGTAACCTTTTCCAGGCCCAACGATGGCACATCGGTAATGAACCATTTGGGCGTCAGTGGCAGTCTGGGGATGTAGTCGGCTGTATGATAGACCTGACGGAGATGAACATCATGTTCACACTCAACGGAGAAATGTTGATCAGTGACTCTGGCTCAGAGATGGCTTTCAAAGACATTGAAATCGGGGAAGGTGAGAACGGTCTTGTTTGTTAGCTTCATTTTCAGTTTGCACTGTAAAGCAGGTTATAGAAGCAGCAGCGTGAGCGGTTCTCTTCCTTTTCTTTTCTGCCCGTCAGGTTTTATTCCAGTGTGTGCCCTGGGCCTGTCTCAGATCGGAAGGATTAATCTCGGTCAGAATGTCAGCAGCCTGCGCTTTTTCGCTATTTGTGGCCTGCAGGAAGGATTTGAACCCTTTGCCATTAATATGAAGCGAGACATTACCATGTGGTTCAGTAAAAGTTTGCCCCAGTTTGTGCCGGTGCCTGCTGATCACAACCATATTGAGGTAACCATTCGGTGACACATTCGAGTGCTTGATGAAGTTCGAACTTTATAACAAATGCTTTAATTGTGCTTAAACGTGTCTCCCAGCTCTCCCGTGTGGACGGGACTGTGGACAGCGCCCCCTGCCTGAAGCTGACACATAAGACGTTCGGGTCGCAGAATGCCAACACTGACATGATGTTCCTTAGACTCAGCATGCCTGTGCAGTTCCACGAGACCTTCAAGATCCCAGCAGGTACCACCCTTCTCACCCGTGCCCTCACTATCCCTGAGGAGGAAGTTACAGTGGTGGAGCCCGACTCAGAGTTTGAAGTTCTGAAGAAGTCTGCGAGTCGCAAGGAGCAGGAGGAGGAAAAGAAGGAGCCGTCTGTACCGAAGGAGCTCTCTGTGGAAAATCAGAAGGACACAGTGTCAGAAAAGGGAAAGAAAAAAGGGTAAGTTTGGTAGTTTGTCCCTGGAAATGAAGAACAAGCTCCTGGACTGTTACAGGGGCTGGTTATTCCTCTATGCAACAAAACAGTCTCAACTCCTATTTTGACCCTTTGTTTTGAGTGTTCTAATTTTTGTGCTGCATTCAAATAACTTTGGTTCTTTAACAGCAAAGTTCTTTTAGAATTAACCACTGTAAAGCTGTTGGAAGCTTTTTTTAAAAGCTTTATTCTTCTGCGCTCAACAGATTTTTCTCCAAGGCCAAAAAGGCGGCCATGACACCTCTTGCCCCTGCCCCTGCCCCTCCAACGGTGCCACGTTTGGTGGAAGATGTGGTCCCCGATGACAGAGATGACCCTGAGATCATCCAAAATACCACCACTGTGAGACACACATTATTCTGTGTTAATGTTAGATTCACACTATACTGCCAGAAGCATTCACTCACCATCATTGAACTCAGGTGTTCCAGTCCCTTCCACAGGTGTATAAACCAGCACCTAGGCATGCAGCCTGCTTCTACAAACATCAGTGAAAGAATGGGTCGCTCTCAGGAGCTCGGTGAACTCCAGCGTGGTACCGTGATAGGATGATACCTGTGCAACAAGTCCAGTCACTGCTAAATATTCCACAGTCAGCTGTTGGTAGTGAGGAAATTTCAGGACTGGACTTGTTGCCTAAACACTCCTAAACCTGTGGAAAGCCTTCCCTGAAGAGTTGAAGCTGTTATAGCTGCAAAGGGTGGGCCCACATCATATTAAAGCCTCTGGACTAAGAATGGATGTTACTCAGGTTCATGCGTGTGTGAAGGCAGACGAGTGAATACTGTTGGCAGTGCGGTGTATTATTATACCTGGGAGTTTATCAGTTTGATGCCTTTATGCTTTGACGCTGTAGATAATCCAGTCCTGCTTCATAGACTTCCTCCTCTCTCCTCCGGCCTGCAGTATTATTACTCTGTGAGGATCTTTGCTGGGCAGGAGCCTTCTGGTGTGTGGGTTGGCTGGGTCACTCCTGACTACCACATGTACGATCAGAACTTTGACCTCTCCAAAGTTCGCAGTGTCACCGTCACCGTGGGAGACGACAAAGGCAACATACATGACAGGTCAGTCTCTGCAAATTAATATTAGCATGGGTCTTTGCTTTGGTGTGTAATCAATAAACAATAACATTTTTTTGCATTTTTATTAATTGTGATTAAAGGACGTGTTTGATGGAGTTAGATTTTAGTAAGTATATTCACTGTTTCCTGGCGGCCCTGCAGCGCTCGTTTGATTACTAAAATGTGACATGTTGAGTTTAAATGTTTTTTAAATTTACAACAATTACAACATATATAACATGTTTAGGGTTAGGGTTATTTTAGCTGCTGCCTTTTTAAGGCCCCCTCGCCCTAATCGCCCACTTCTGTCTGACTGGCCGTTCCTCGCCTGGATGCTGCAAACAGATTGTTTCTTATTCTCATAAATAAATTAATTCTTGTGGACACAACAAAGTCACACCAGTTTCATTTCCACCATTAAGATGATGGATCATCAGAGAGGAAACGAACGCTGTGGAGATGGAGCTGTGAGAGCAGCCTGAAGCCTGAGCTCAGGCTCACAGAGGTTACTTTTACAGATGCTGACCTCATTGTCTGAATCTTTGGGCACGTTGAACACGAGCGTCCACAGTGTGTACAGGACATAAAGAACATCAAAGTTAGGGTTCAGTTCTTTCCTTTATCACTGAACTGTGAAGCACTTTGGATCAGCGGCACTGTTTCAGCTCTGACAGATGATCCTAGTTGAAATGAGTTTTAATGCAGCAGAGTTTCATGCTGATTCTTTGCAGTATGAAGCACAGTAACTGTTACATGGTGTGGGGCGGGGACCTGGTCAGCAATCAGCAGACCCGCTTTAGCCAGGAGGACATGGTGATTGGCTGCCTTGTTGATCTGGCCACAGGTCTCATGACTTTTACTGCGAATGGAAAGGAGATTAACACCTTCTACCAGGTAAGGGAAGCAGCGCAGTGTATCTGCTGCAGGTGCATCTGGATGAGTTATGTGGCTGTTCAGCTGTGAACCAACGCTGTGTTCCTTCAGGTGGAACCCAACACCAAGCTCTTCCCTGCAGTTTTCATTCAGCCCTTCAGTCAGAACATGGTGCAGCTGGAGTTGGGCAAACTCAAGGTCAGGTGCTGCTATTGTCCCTCGTTTTTTTCTTTAAAGTGTCACTAATGCAGAACTGTAACTTTTCTCTTTTAATATTGGCACAGATGTGGTCCATCTTTTATTATTGGATGAAATCAGACAGAATTTTGAACCTTGACACCTTTCCATGACCCTCCTCTGTCTCTTATCAGAACATCATGCCCATATCAGCTGCAATGTTCCGCAGTGAGCGTAATAATCCGGTCCCCCAGTGCCCCCCGAGGCTGGATGTCCAGATGCTGACTCCAGTTATCTGGAGTCGGATGCCGAATCACTTCCTCAAACCGGAGGTGGGCAGAGTGAGTGAGAGGCTGGGCTGGATGGTGGAGTGCACTGAACCTCTCACCATGATGGCTCTGCACATCCCAGAGGAGAACAGGTCAGAAACAGGAGCCCCATCCAGAAGAAGTTTATTTAATTTGATTCAATTTAATTTCTATAGCAGCAAATCAACAGTTTTGAGTTAATTCCTGACATCCTGATCGATCCCTGGATCGTTTAAAAGCTACCTTTGGTGGGACTTTGTTTTTAAAGAAACTAAAGTCAAATCATTAACGTGTGATTTAATATAGACAGATTGACATACAGTTGTTACGAAACATTTGCTAGGATTATATAATGCATAGAAACCTAAAGCGTATTGATCTTTGAGTTTCTGTGCACAGGTGTATTGATATCCTGGAGCTGTCAGAGCGTCAGGACCTGATGAAGTTCCACTACCACACGCTCATGCTGTACTGTGCTGTGTGCGCGCTCGGCAACAACCGAGTGGCTCACGCGTTGTGCAGTCATGTGGACGAATCCCAGCTTTTCTATGCCATTGAGAACACCTACCTACCCGGACCTCTGCGCAGCGGCTACTATGACCTGCTCATCAGCATTCACCTGGAATCAGCAAAGCGGGCACGCTTGGGCACCAACAGGGAGTTCATCGTACCCATGACTGAGGAGACCCTCAGCATCAAGCTCTACCCTGATGTGAAGAAGGCCCACTCCCTACCTGGTGTTGGCCTCACCACCTGCTTACGGCCAAAGCTGCATTTCTCATCCATCAACTTTGTTGGCACTGACCCTGATTTGTATACCATTAGTCCTGTCTTCCCTCTGCAGGTAAGGAGCAGAGACAGAGCGCGTTCAAACGATGATGTCGTTAAAAACTTTCTGTCTTTGCTCAGTTTTGATTTTCCTTCTGTAGGAGCTGAAAACGAAGGCAATCAACATGTTACGAGAGGCTGTGCTGGACGGTAGCCAGGCCATGCGGGATCCAGTAGGGGGCAGTGTAGAGTTCCACTTCGTCCCAATCCTGAAGCTAATCAGCACACTGCTTATTATGGGCATCTTCAATGACGATGACACCAAGCACATCCTCAAGATGATTGATCCCAATGTTTTCAGTGGAAAGGAAGAGGAGGAAGCTGAAGAGGGTGGAGCTGCTGAAGGAGAAAGTGAGGAAAAGGTGGAGGAGGATATGGAAGAAGCAGCTGAGGAGGAGCTTGAGGATGAAGGGGTTGGTGATGAAGAGGAAGAGGAGCTAAAAGAGCTTGAGAAAGCAGAGGGTGAGGAGGAAGAGCCTGCGCCCAAGGGAGAAGTAGAAGAGGGAGAGAAGGAGGAGAAGAGGCCAAAGGAGGAAAAGTGGATGGAGAGAAAGCAGAAGAAGAGAAGGAGGCAGAGGCGGTGGAAGCAGAAGCAAAAGATGAAGAGGAGGGTCTGGAGGAAGGGCTGCTCCAGATGAAGCTGCCAGAGTCTGTCAAGCTACAGGTCATTGTGATGTTTCAAACTCTGACCGCTTTGCATGTCTATAACTGACCTAAAGATTTATATAAGAGCTCTCATATCCATAAAATATCTGACAAATGAAAACCCGTGTCTCACTTTACTCCCTCAGATGTGCACACTCCTGCAGTACTTCTGCGACTGTGAGCTGAGACACAGAGTGGAAGCCATTGTGGCGTTCTCAGACCAGTTTGTCTATGATATTAAGAGCAATCAACGTATCCGTTACAACCAGTTAATGAGGGCCTTCACCATGACGGCCGCCGAGACTGCCCGCAAGACCCGGGAGTTCCGCTCTCCTCCACAGGACCAGGTAACGACTGTTATCAGGCCAAGCAGACGTGTTAGAGGTTCGGGAAAGTGAAACCTTACTCTGAGGGGGTTCATACTCAAAATGTCCTGATGGAGTCATAACGTGCTCTCTGTTTAGGTTCTCATGCTAACCAACTTCAAACATGGTCAAGAGGATGAAGAATCTCCGGTGCCCGAGGATGTGCGGGAAACACTGGCAGACTTCCACAAAGACCTCCTGCTTCACTGCGGTGAGAAGTTCTCTGGAATGAATCATTTCTTCAGGTGTGAAAATCTTTTGGAGGGTTTAATGCTATATTCCCTTATTTATTTTTGACATAGGTATACATATTGAGGAAGAGCCAGAGGAAGAGGAGGTGGATGCTTCACTGAGGGGCAGACTCCTCAGCCTGGTAGACAAGATTAAGAGCCTCCGCAAGAAAAAGGAGGAGGAGGAGGAGAAGCCAGAGGTCGAGGAAGAAGCAAAACCCAGTAAGATTAAGACCTGGATTGCCTGTGAAATGGTTGATGTGCATGTTTTTGTTTCATATCTGATCCTAAATGCTCACATTAAAATGTCTTCACTGACTTTAACAGTTGAACTCTCCATCTTCGCTTCACCCAGGCACCCTTCAGGAGCTCATCTCCCACACCATGATCCACTGGGCTCAGGAGTCTTTTGTTCAGAACCCCGAGCTGGTGCGTCTCATGTTCAGCCTGCTGCACCGACAGTATGATGGTCTCGGCGAGCTGATCCGAGCGCTGCCGAAAGCGTACGCCATCAACGCCGTGTCCGTTCAGGACACCATGGACCTCCTCGAGTGTTTGGGACAGATCCGATCGCTGCTCATTGTCCAGATGGGTCCCGAAGAGGAGCGGCTGATGATCCAGAGCATCGGGTCAGTGTGTTAAATGTGGAATATGTGATATTATTTGTATGTTTAGCATTTGTTTTTCGGTAATCTGCAGGGTTTTTCTCTCCCTGAAGCGTGTAGCCGTAATATTTTTCTCAGCCTCGCCTGCTCGTCTTACCTGAACAAAATAATGAAACACTGATGACGTATGAGTTCTGCTGCTTTTTCAGGAATATCATGAATAACAAGGTGTTCTATCAACACCCCAATCTGATGAGAGCTCTGGGTATGCACGAGACTGTCATGGAGGTGATGGTGAATGTGTTGGGTGGAGGAGGCGATTCAAAGGTAACTGATGATGTCTAACCTGCCACTTTCCACAGCTGCATTCAGAACCCATCAGACATCATTCATCTGAGGAAATCTTTTTACTTCTTCAGGAAATTCGATTCCCCCAAATGGTGACCAGCTGCTGCCGCTTCCTGTGTTACTTCTGTCGTATCAGCAGACAGAACCAGCGCTCCATGTTTGACCATCTGAGCTACCTGTTACAGAACAGTGGCATCGGCTTGGGTCAGTCACACTGTTTACTGTACGCTACAGAGTACTTATTATGGTCAGAGCCGGATTTAAAAATGCCCCTTCATTTCTTGTGACATGGTTACATTTTGTTAACTGAAAGATGCAGTTAAAAAGTTGGAACCTGGGATTATTCTAGGTGATGGATTAATAAACTCACAGCTCGTTTCCATATGTAGGCATGCGTGGATCCACACCCCTGGATGTAGCTGCAGCCTCTTGTATTGACAATAATGAGCTGGCCTTGGCTTTGCAAGAGCAGGACCTGGAAATGGTGAGAGGAAACACAAATAAGGACAAAGGGGACAGTGGAACTGCCATCTCATACGCTCTCCTGTTGTTACGTATGCGTGCTGATGTAGGTGGTGACATACTTGGCGGGCTGCGGACTGCAGATGTGTCCCATGCTTTTGTCTAAGGGGTACCCCGACATTGGCTGGAATCCCTGTGGAGGAGAGCGATACCTGGATTTCCTCCGCTTTGCTGTCTTTGTTAATGGTCAGCTATGATTACCACGTAATGATGGGATTTGTGGCTTTGATTGGAAATGAATGTTTGCGTCCCCCTCCCCTCAGGAGAGAGCGTGGAGGAGAACGCCACCGTTGTGGTTCGTCTGCTCATCCGTCGCCCCGAGTGCTTCGGCCCAGCACTGAGAGGAGAGGGTGGAAATGGCCTCCTGGCTGCAATGGAGGAGGCCATCAAGATATCAGAGGATCCAGCAAGGGACGGACCCACTGTCAAGAAAGACAGGCGCTTCATGTAAGTGCTGGTGCAGTGGCCGTCATACAAATAACAACGAATAGGAAGTTGGACGAATCATCGTGCAGCTTCACAGCAGTGAAACATGTAGAAAATGATGTTATTGGCAGGTTTGGTGGAGAGGAACAGCACGAGGAGAACCGCGTCCATCTGGGAAACGCCATCATGTCCTTTTACTCGGCTCTCATTGATCTGCTGGGTCGCTGTGCCCCAGAGATGCATGTAAGCATAGCAGCTTTAACACTTTTATATCTTTTAAGCCTCTTTGAAGAGGGGATCTGTAGAAGTTAGTTTCATACAGCATGTCTCACCTTTTTCCATCTGCAGCTGATCCAAGCAGGCAAGGGTGAAGCTCTGAGAATCAGGGCCATCCTGAGGTCTCTGGTGCCTATAGAGGACCTGGTGGGAGTAATCAGCTTACCTGTGCAGATTCCAGCATATGGCAAAGGTTAGATACAAAGTCCTGTAAGAATGTACTTCTGTGCTAATTTACCAAATGTGGGAATACTCGGCATGAACGGCTTCTTCTGTCCAAACCACAGATGGTCAGATTATTGAGCCCAAGATGTCTGCCAGTTTCGTGCCAGACCACAAGGCCTCCATGGTGCTGTTCCTCGACAGAGTGTACGGGATCGATAACCAGGACTTCCTGCTTCATGTGCTTGAGGTTGGCTTCCTGCCGGACATGAGAGCTGCAGCTTCTTTGGATACGGTGAGAAATGAAGAATGCAGACCTGACAGCTGCTTCTCCAGCATGTGCGACAGTGTGTGTCTGTCTCTGAAGTATTGCAGTCAGTAAACACTTTCTTTGCCTGCTGTGATTTCAGGTGGCGTTCAGTACAACTGAAATGGCCTTGGCACTGAACCGCTACCTTTGTTCGGCTGTTCTGCCTCTGCTGACGAAGTGTGCCCCACTGTTTGCTGGGACAGACCACCGGGCCATCATGATCGACTCCATGCTCCACACAATTTACCGTCTGTCCCGTGGCCGGGCCCTCACCAAGGCTCAGAGGGATGTTATAGAGGAGTGCCTCATGTCGCTCTGCAAGTCAGTACGATAAACTCTCTGTGCAGCAAAATGCTAATTATGAATAATTTTAACTATTAGGTCTTTATTTTCCATTGTTTAACCTTGGTTCAGCCCGGGGAGGTTTTCGAGACAGATCTAATGAGATTAGCATATTAGAAACTGTGAAGGGCACGATGAAGGAAGCTCTGCTTTTTAGACGTTTCTGTTTGTCACGAGACTCACGGTGACGTCCGCAGGTACCTCCGACCCTCGATGCTGCAGCATCTGCTCAGACGGCTGGTGTTTGATGTACCCATCCTCAATGAATATGCAAAGATGCCACTGAAGGTTAAACTTCTCTTTACTTGTTTTGTCTTTGTTTCATGTGATATAAAACAACGATGATGTTAATTATGATCTTACATAGACACAGACTGTGGAAGAAGTAAACTTAGAAGGGTTAGTGGTCTTTAAGTACAGGTTTTAGTAGTAAAATCCAATAAATATGTTAAATATAACACGTAATGTTTCAGCTGTTGACTAATCACTATGAGCGCTGCTGGAAGTACTACTGCTTGCCAAATGGATGGGCGAACTTTGGAGTGACCTCTGAGGAGGAGCTGCATCTTTCTCGAAAACTCTTCTGGGGAATCTTTGAGTCATTGGCACACAAGGTGGGAGATGATTCTGTCGTATCAACCTTCCATAGCTGCACGTGGTTTAAGTTAACTCGGCTTCTCTGATCTGAATTTAAACTCCAGAAATTTGATGCAGAGCTCTTCAAGATTGCCATGCCCTGCCTCTGTGCCATAGCAGGAGCCATCCCCCCCGACTATGTGGACGCCAGCTACTCGTCTCACACAGAGAAAAAGGCCTCCGTGGATGCTGAAGGCAACTTTGATCCAAAGCCAGTGGAGACCACCAAGTGAGCACTGAGAGAGCCCGTTACAGAACGCAGAGGTCCCCCGGATCTAAATACAAATATGTCTGCAGAAAAACGTGTTACATGCTAAAATCCTATCGTCAAAAATGTGAACAGGCACATGAAACTACAGGAAATAACAGTGACGTTAACAGCAATAATATTAATCATTTTCAGCACCATCATCCCAGAGAGGCTGGATCCTTTCATTAACAAGTATGCTGAGCACACTCATGACAAATGGGCTTTTGAAAAGGTTAGTTACAACCAGAAAGGTGTTTGTTATTCCAAAGTGTTCTTTGGAATAATTGCTCCCATGGGAAAATCTTTTTTCAGATTCAGAACAACTGGACCTACGGAGAGGTGCTGGATGAGAACGCTAAGACTCACCCGATGCTCCGGCCGTACAAAACCTTCTCCGAAAAGGTCACGACCTTTCACTTTAGTCTGAGCCCTGATATTCTGCACACATGTGCTTAGTGGTGTCTAACCTTTTGTAGTGTGATTTACATGTGTGAGCTCCACCTCTTCTTAATTAGTATTTTAGTCACTGCGTGTGTGTTTGCGTGAGTTTTGTTGCGGCACAGTTGAGTTGTTACTTTTAAAGCGCTCTGCCTTCTGTTGTTCAGGACAAGGAGATTTATCGTTGGCCCATTAAAGAGTCCATCAAAGCCATGCTGGCGTGGGAGTGGAGCCATAGAGAAGGCCAGGGATGGAGAAGGAGAAGCCGAGAAAAAGGCCGCCGCCACCACCACCACCACCCGCAAGATCTCTCAAACTGCTCAGGTAAAAGAGGGAGGCGCAAAAAATGATAAAATACTGAAAAACTGTTACTGTTTTCCCAGTTGGCTCCATAGGAACTTTTAACACGAGTCGTGAATCATCGAAAATAAATTAAACTGCTGGTTAAACGACGGTGAAATGAAAGCAGTTAATGAAAAGGTCTC
Source organism: Pterophyllum scalare (assembly GCA_024447675.2). Taxonomy (NCBI): domain Eukaryota; kingdom Metazoa; phylum Chordata; class Actinopteri; order Cichliformes; family Cichlidae; genus Pterophyllum; species Pterophyllum scalare. Next base: position 105 of record JAMQGT020010728.1, on the reverse strand, counting down.
TAAACCTCACGCAGACATTGTTACGCATAAGGCCCGTTTATTGTCTTCAGGCCACTTATGATCCCAGTCACGGATACAACCCTCAGCCGATAGACATCTCAGGAA
>JAMQGT020010726.1:40000-55923 GCA_024447675.2 Pterophyllum scalare | reverse complement strand
TATGTTATGATTTATTCACTCATTACGTGTATTGTTGCTGTGGAAGTCTTAATAGGCAAAGAGCTTTGAAAATTGTGTTTTTAAAGCAGCTGCATTTGTGATTTGCTTAGTTAGACCGCTACAAACGCTTTATTTTTTTTTAACCACCAAAGTTTCGATCTTTTATCACCCGTCTTTGGATTTGTTTTTTAATATGTGCCTGTGCATAAATTTGTTGTGGATCCTCTCAAATGGATAGATACTACAGTGAAACCCCGGCTTAAAACCTGGAAGGTAGTATCACAGATCACTTACAGTGTGATTTTTTTTTTTCTTCATATTTTGCCGTTTTTGTGCTACTAATTATTTGTTACATTCAGACTTACAACCTTTGAGGAATGTTAAAGAGTTTTTGTGGATGCTGGCATGTGTCAGTACTTGTGGGTATCACAGATGTTAAAACAGTATGTTTGCCTAAGCGTCTGAACTCTGATGAGACTTGAACTCACTCATACGGTGCTGACAGCACACAGGCTTACATTAATCCCACAAGAGGCCAAAATTACCAAAGTTAAAAACACCTCATTTTAATTTGATGCAGAAAAACCTGATTCTGCCTACTGAGCTCAAGGGATGGCATTAGTCATGCCATGTGTGCCAGTATATGTGTCCATCAACACATAATCATTTAGGCTGGTGTGATTTCCAGCTGTCGGGGGGGGGGGGGTTGAGAGCCTTGAAGAACTGTTAATAAAACTGCAGTAATCACTTGTTTTGTTTATGACTCTGTTGACAGTTGGAAAGGTGATCGCCTCTCCATTATTAGTGCAGAGCTGTACAAATTGCTTGCAGCTGTCTCACTTCATATATTAACAGTTTTCAAATATAACACGTGTTCTGAGAAGATGAGAAACTCAGTGAGCAACTCACTATTTGCTCCTTAGCTACAGGTTCTCGCTGAATCTGTAATTCCATAATTTATGTGGCAGAAATGACCATTATTATTAAGTGATACGTAAGTACAGCATAGACCATGTATGTGTGCCTATGCATAATTTTAAAAAATGGCAGAAAGCTAAGAAAACTATCTACAGCAGATGAACAGTATCTGAAGATCATGTCCTTAGGGATTAGGACAAGAATCAACACAGAGATGCATCTACGGTAGTCCTTCAGCTGATCTGTTCACTGAAGGCTCAGTCAGACGTGGTTTCAGTGGAAGGGTGGCTGTCAAAAAAACTATTCTTAAGGAAAGCTGAGGCTGAGGTTTGCCAAATTACACAAGAAATGGGCTGAAAATCAGTGGCAACAGGTCTTATGATAGTGATGTACAACGGTATTATAGTAGTGTCATCTGTACAACTTGTTGGAGGTGGAGGAGATGTGACAACAACATGTGCCTTAGCGAGTTCAGGCTGTGTTGAAGAATAAAGGTTGTCATACCAAATATTGACTTTCAAGCTCAATAGAATTGCAGAATTTTGCCTTATATACTGTAAACCCATGTATGTTTACACATGTTTCAATAAATCAATATAACTATTTCCTAGCAAAATATAAACAAATGAGGGGTGGCTCAAGACTTAAATAATATCAATCAGCCTTTGACTGCTAATAAACTGGTAATTATGGAAAGCTGGACAAATGAATTTTACTCTTTTTTTTTCTTTTCCAAGCTACTGACCTTAAGACGTGCAATTTGCAGTTTACTCCATGTGCATTAAGAAGCACGTTAATTTGTTGCCTGTTCATGAAGAGGGTCCAATTTCAGGACGTAGTTTTATATTAGTCACACAGCAGTGAAGGAAGTCAGGCCAGCAGCTTCTGCTCCCCATTCTTCCCCTGCACAACTTTTCAAGGCTATCTAGGTCAGCTGTTCTCCATGATAGTGCTGTTCTAAGCCGTGAGTCTAGGTCCTTCATTGCTTATTCTATCATAGTCAGTGGACAATCGTCTAGCTCTACTGCACCAAGTGAAGTATTAGCGAGATGAAGATAATCCAAAAATTGTCAGCCCTATTTCCTGAAAACAGTTGAAAGCTACATAAATCAGTTATATAGTTTTGTTTTCAAAAGTACTCATTTTTAAAGACTGAACTCAAAGGCACACAGTTTTCCCATTATAACCTCTCAACTGTTATAAACATCACTGGAAGATGTGACACTGATAAGTCACTTTGCATCTCATAAGCTGAAAATCCAACTTCACCAAGCAAACAAACCTCTGCAGCGCCGACTTTTGGATAAAACAACTTTAATGATCATGAGCTTGAGTTTGAAAGGACTCTTTTGCTCTCTTTGATCTTTTTATTTCCAGTTCACCTTCACATACTCCAGAGTCATGAACATTTATAATATGCAAAGCCTTCCTCCATTAAATCATACTCCATGTGAAACCTTCTTAGAAGCTTCTGACCTCAGATGTTATGAAAGAAGTAGCACTGGTTGGCTCTGATGGCCCCCAGGCCTTACTCAACACAACCCACTAGGTCAAAAAAATACAAATAAATTACGCATGCACGCCTTACCTTTTGAGTCGGACACAAATCTTGGCCTGGTATGCAAAGTGTAATTAATAATGTTTTAGTATGTGATATGCTCTGTAAACAATCTCTGAGAAGCATGGTTACTCCTCCAAAAGATATGAGGATGTTCTGAGTGAAGGAGGCAGTAAAACATTATGGGCACCATAGTATTTTCTTAGATAATCCATTCTGCTTCTTTTGACAAAAGATAAAACCTGGGGAGCTATTTCCCCCAACAAATATCCTCATACGGCTGTGAGATATTACCCTGCCTTATCGCAGAAACATATGGGCAGTGCTTTGATAGATTGTGGCTCTATAAGAACTCTTTATTCAGGGAGTGATGGTTTAATCCATGTAAACCTCTGTCTGTGTCTAACACTTATCTTACCATTCACTTTTTTACAAAAACCCAATTTGGCACTCTTCTGGAAACTTTACACCACTTTTTAATTAGTTGCCATTTGATTTCATTTTTTCTGTTAGAACTTGTTCTGTAAGTGTCATGTATGCTTAATTTCCTAACAAGTAACTAATTGCCTTGAGATTAGTTTTTCCAGTCATGGATGAAAAAACCTCTTTCCCTTAAAAAGCTTCCCGCGCCACACGATTTATCTTTTGCACAAATTGCATGGCTATGGATGTGATGAGAACATGCTGTGCACAATAGAACGATATTACATCAGCTGGGGGAATTATGTTCATTTCATGTCATTAGGCTGGGGAGGAGAGGCTGCGGTGTAGCATAAAGTTCATGCTATCCATTAGGGGTCAAATCCAATGCCTTCAAATCAAATAGGCTCTTTAATTACATATGGTAAAATTGGCTAATTGTGCAACTAAATCATTTAGAGGAAGTGTAATGATTTCCTGCCCCGGGGCTGTTTATTGACTTCAACATCATCAACTGTATGAAAGTTTAAGCTTGAATAACCCAAATCACTGCAGGACAGTTAATGCATGGATTGGTCAAAAACATTTTCTTCATTCAAAAATAAATATTATTTATAAAACTGATAGCTGGCGACTGGAGGAGATTGAGAGAGTCATCTTTAAGCACTTGGGTTGAAGACAACTTCTTGAAGATGTTTCACTTCTCATCTGAGAGGGTTTTTTTCATAATGGGACCCCTCGGATGTGAGTCCAGTTTCCTTCAGTTCAAGCACTTAACACTCCCATGACCTGGACGTCTGAGAACCTACACCCCGAGTCCCCGGCTTCTTCGCTCTGCATCTCAAAAATACTCTCAAACGAGTCGCTGGGCCCCCCAAAATGGGCCCTGGTTTGTAACAGGAAAAGTGGTGCATGTGTCAAATTAAGAGACACTGAGAACTCATTAAGACTAAAAAATAAATAAATAAATAAAAGCTTTTTTAATGTAGCACATCACAGCTATTTTTCAACTGATATTTTGATTAGGCAGTAACATGCAAAATAGACTCAGTCTATGCTTAAAAAAACCAAACAGCCAACTAGAGAAAATTTTTGATTGACCAATTTACATGCATGCTTAAAAATTGCAAAGTTTCCATCTAACTGTTTGATCAACAAATAATTTTGGCACAAAGAAATCAAAACTGTAACAGTTTGGTGCTGAGACTGAATCAAAACAAGTTTTGGGTAAAAGAAGAAAATATGATACCGTATGTTTTGTAAATGCGATAGCGTTCAACCTTCAACCTACAGATAATTCAACCATTTAGGCTTAGATGAGATCGGCTTCCTCCTGCTACATGGAGGCCAGCATCTTCCAGAGCAAGATTCCCTTTTTTCAGTACCTTTAAATTTTCACCTCTTTACAAATACAACCTTTATTGGAGGATACTGGCATATTTTCCGCCTGAGGTAAGAGATTTTGATGATTTAGAAGCCTGGGCGTCATCAGAAAGTGGAAGATTTTTACGATATGGTTCCCTTGGCAGGCACACCATGAGAGAATGAGTTTGTGAGAAGAACGGGGCGGGGGAAATGAAAAGGGAAACGAGATCATGGCAGTTGAGATTTGACTAAGTGTTGCTGTTTTTGCAGGTCAAATGTTTTTGGTCCAAACCACCCCCACCCCCCACCCCCAACCCCAAACAGAACCTGAAGTGAACCGTAGCCACTGAATGCCGGTTTTAGGAAGTTCTCTGCTTGCCTTTGGACGAATGATGTGACCCTTGCTCGGGGGCCAGCCTCAGGCTCCTCGCACGTTGGAAAACTTTCTGTGCCCGTCTCTCTGGTTCAATCAAACCGTGAAAAAAGACAAAAGCGGTCATTCTGCTAGCAGATGGAAGAAACAAAGGAAAGGAGTGAGGCGGAGAATTTCTGTGGTTGTGAGTGGGGGTTTTGAAATATTCATTATCCTCCCTTTGTCTTTCTTAAAAGCATTGTCAGCATTTCTGAGGCATCCAACACCGAACAAGAGCATGACAGGAAAAAGGAGTCAGGGCTGGGTAGAGATGTACCATTTTCTATAAGTTCTGATATTTGTGCCTAAGTACTTTTTCTTTCCTGTTGTTTCCTGTTATGATACGTGACCCCATTTTACAAATTTCAAGCATACGTGCATTTTTTTGTAAGAGAGCTAGCAACATTAATTTCTGTCTCGCAGTGCTTATTTGATAAAACTAGCAAAATCATTCAGTCCAGAAAACATAGCAAAACAGCACGGACTGTTTGCCCCTTGATCCATGTGTGGAGGCCTACAAAGCTCTGCCTATATTACACTAATGACTGTACCTCTCTTACAGGGGAAAATCAAGCAGGTAGAGCAAGTAAGAGTGGACCAATTACGATACAAATGTGAAAACCCAGAGAGACATCAAAAAGTGCGTTCAACACATTTTCTACGTCTAGTTATGCTTTCATTGTCCAATCTGTAGCAAACAATCAGATGAAAGATTAATGACCCAATGCAGAGATGCAGGATTCTAAAAAAAGGGCTCTAAAATACCAAATAAATTAGAAGTAGACCATGATGGGACCCTAGAGGAGCTCATGGAGACCAAGGTTCCATTTCTTTTTGTCTGTGTTGTGATTACAGGTTAAGGAAAAAGAACCACTGGTTTTATTAGCTAAAATACTGTAGCAATTTCATTGCATTGTTTGGGAATATATACACCTTAACCCTCTGAACCCCTTAACGGCCACAGCCACTTTGTGTTTCCCCAAAACTGCTGTGGATGGCCAGCAATTTTCTGTATGAAACCAGTTCTTTTTAATACCCCATATTTTAATATATTTGAATAATACCAACACTTATTAAGTCAAGAATAAAAAAACAATGTGTTAGCTTTGTGATGTTTTACATTTGTACCCCTGAACCACCTCAAACGCTCTGGTCAGTGTTCATCTGTTGCAGCTGTAGGCAGCCGGTCCACCTTCTACCTCAGCCGTCAACATGATGGGTGCGAAGCGTCCAAACGTACCAACTCTGGCGGAGGCTGTAAAGCTTTGTGAGAGGAGTCCGACGCAGGTCGATGAGTCAGTGACGCTCATTTCTGACCGGCGGCAGTGATACTGTGATTTGTTGATATCCTGAGCTTTACTGTATTTGCCAGTGTCAGCTGGTTTCGCTTGGTGTTACTGGAGCATGCGCTGACTCGGGCAAATAAACTCGTACAGTGTGAAAATGTAATCAAGCCGTTCATCAGAGACAAAGAGAGATTTTTAGGACCCTTAATCAGCTGCTGTTGTCAGCTGTTTGGAGACAGGAGGGTCTCATGCCTAATATCGGGAATAAATGAGCATGTTTGAATAAGCACATTTGATTTGGCAGATATTTACACCAGATGTCCTTTCTGATGCAACCCCGAAGTGATTTGTATCCTCCTGGAATCAAATGAGGGACCTTTCACTTGTTAGGAAACTGTGTAAACCACTATATAAACGTACAAATCTTAAATGGCCACACGGAGTTTGAAAGAGCTATTTGGGATCTTCACATTAAAACTAACTTGTGCTTTAGAGAGTCTGATTTCCCCTTTTCTTCAGGACTTCTCTAATAGAAATTCGAACAGTATAGAGGGGTGTAAATGGTTAACTGAAGGCAAGTATTATCTCATCTTTTCTCAGGTAACAAGTGAGAAGCAGAAACATTTACAGAGAGGTGAAAACGCTCACTGAAATCAGCCTAACGACCACATAAAATAAACAAAACACATTGTAAGCTCATTTTGCTGGAGGTGGCATTGTCGCGCATATGGCTGCCTCAGCATCATCCTCTGTGTGTGGAATCATGAATAGCTTTGGTGATGCCTCCCACTATGATAATTCCACGCTGTGCCATATCTGTGCTCGAGGAAGAAGACAAATGCACAAATGTTCACATATCCACTTATATGGATTTCAGGACTTTATTGAGCATTAAAAAATATACAACAAGGAAAATATCATTTTCCTTTTCCCATATTTATGTTCTTCCTTGTCAAAATCTGATGTAATACTTCCAGGTGAACAACCCATGATCCAAAGCGACAAAATGAAAAACAAAATAAATAAAAATAGAGCAGTCCTTTTCAGTTCAACAGTATAAGTTGGAAACCACTGAAACAGTTTGGAAGTATATCTGTTTGTTGATATCCTTCACTGAAAATCTGTAAAACGGATTTCAAACAGATTTGGTTTGAACAAGACTGAAATCACAGACTAGGTCGTCACATCTGACTCTGGATCTCCGTAGAGTTCTGCTAGCTTCTGGAACTGGGGTCCCCAGTCATCCAGGTAGTTAAAATCCTGCTCCGAATGTGTGCCGGGTGAGTCTACAGGACTGATGGATCCTGTAGGTGAGCCCTGACCCTCGTAAGCGTAGGTCTGAAGCGAATCGTACGGTGGCACGCTGGTGTCCATGTCGGCCTCCACCAGTCTTTGTTTGATGAACTCGTGCACGTCCACCTCATCCAGCTCCACAGATGGGCTCCGATGGCTGCAGGGCGGACCGCAATGTTTCCTCGCCTCTGGGCGAATGTCCCGTCGGAACGTAGCTCCTCCGCGGCAGCCGGGTTGCGAAGAGCGATGATGTCGAAAGCCTCAGTGTCCTCCTCGCCGCCGCCCTCGTCGTCATAGGTGACCACGTTCTCTCTAATGTCTTCTTCAGAGATGATGAGGGGCTCTTTCTTGCTCCGCCTCAGGGTAATGAAAAGTACCACAATTGCTGCCAGACAGAAATTTTTTTTTAGTGTTAATGTTTATCACGGTGATGGTAATAATACTAAGCCATGTTCCTTGTGCTAATTACAGTCCCAGTGTGTGTCCCTGGGTTTTCTTAAAGAACGTTTAAAAATCGATTGAACTCCGAGCAGTTTTATGTTCATATATGTGTGTAATTTTCACCAGGATATAAAAACTAGCCAAGGGCTAAAGAGTTATGTCAGTTAGAGGCTTTAGCAATGTGAATACAAAGAATGCGCTCGCTCTGCCACATTAAAGAAAAGACACCCCAATGCAGCAAACTCTGTACTGACAAGTAGCATGCAGTGTTAAATATACTTTCCAACTCTTAATGAAGTCATGAAGTCGAGTTATACTCCATGACATGCTACAGTTTGAAACTTGTTACCGCAACTAATGAGAGTTATGCTTCTTTGGGTTAATGATGACCTCTTATCCATATGTTAATGTGGAAATCTATTTAATAAAACGGCTTCAGTGAGGGAGGAAAAGTTTTGCAGCGGCACAATATTTAAAAGGAGTTCATTAAGTTACATTAACAGAGATACATCAGTGTTCCTGCAGCGGCACACTGAAATGGCATTGAATGCTACCAGGAGGATAAAAAAGACCCCACAAGCGTTCACACCAAGATTTAAAAAAACAAAAAAAACAAAAAATGTGTAAATATTTTTGGCATTTTGCCATCACACAGCTAGCTGTTATATTCTATATTCATCTAAAAGAAACACACTACTGTGTTAGATCAGCCTATAATGATGAGACACCTAGCACATACAAGGTGAGAGACAGGAAGGTGATGGTGTTGGATAAAGAGGAGTTACAGGATTCAGCTTTCATAACCTCAGGGAAGCACTGATACATTTAGCTGATCTAATGTATTTATTCAAGCAGTGCATTTTTTTTGTATGGATTCGGCATGCTGCAAACAGACTATAAAGGAGTTGGAGGTGCACTGACAACAAACTTGAGTTAGTGAAGCACTGGTGATGTAGTTTAGTTTGGTTGGTAGGCAAGAAAAAGTCACATTCAATCGTGGGTAGCAGCGACTATGTGGACCCATCCATCCATCCATCCATCCATCCATCCATCATTCATTCTTTCCCCTTTTCCTATTCAGGGTAGGGGGGTGCGGCTGGAGCCTATCCCAGCTGACATAGGGCGAGAGGCAGGGTACACCCTGTACAGGTCGCCAGCCTGTTGCAGGGCTAACATGCTCACATTCACACCTATGGGCAATTTAGAATTACCCCAGTTAACCCCAGTAACTGCATGTCTCTGGACTGGTGGGGGGAAACCGGAGTACCCGGAGAAAAGTCACACAAACATGGGGGGAACATGCAAACTCCACACAGAAAGGCCGCGGCCAAGGTGGAATCAAACCCAGGACCTTCGTGCTGCCCACCACGCCACCATGCTGCACTATGTGGACCCAAACATGCAAAATGCCAGGTGCACTTTAGAGTTTTATCAGGACTTAAAATCTCTACTGTACATCACACAGTACACCCCTTTTTATTTGTGGAACTGTGTGACACCGTTGGGCTTCAGATTAGATTAGAGTAATGGCTCTGAATTAAAGTGACCTTCTTAAATTAAGCACAAGTCCTCAAATATTCAAATGAATAAACATAGAAATTTCTTCATGTCTTTTAATGTTTTAATTGCACGAAGCACAATCTAACTTTTCAATCTGGCAGGATATCAGATTACTCAGACTAATTTATTCATGAGGCTGCTCTGACTTGAATACTGTCAAGTTAAATGTAAAATGCAAAAAAAAAGCACCCTAATACACCTTATAAATAAAGTTCATTAAAATGTTCATTGTTGAGTGTTTTTCCATGTTTGTGTTTGAATAAAAAACAGTGATTATTCTATGCAACAAAACAAAACAAAAAACGAACTAAACTTTATTCCACCTGATATTTGCACAAGTAGGGTTATGGACGGCAAAAAAATGTAATTTGTCTGGGACAGTGCTTATCACTTAGCTTGTTTAAAGCAACCAATTACACAAAGCCACCGCGTGACTGTGTGAAGCAACCTGGGTAAATCACTGAGCAGAAATGGGAGACTATTTAATTTTTGATTACTTATTTAACTGCTGTAGCTGATATAGTTAACATTGTTTGGTAGCACCTCCCTCTTGCGCTATCTGCAGTTTAACACCTCACTGTGAATTAGCGGTAAACAACCTCAACATACAGTAAAAATGCTGCTGAGGGGCTGCGATAATGCACCTTTATTACTTCCTGGCATTTCATACACCGGACTGCACTTTCTACAGTTCATGATCTACTTGCATTTATAGTATAATCCTGTCCACTGTGCAAACTATACAGTAATACACTCTCTCTGCATTAAAGTTTAGTAATGGTCTAGTCAGGTCATTCCATGTGGCTAGCCGGTACCGGCTATAGGGTATTAAATGCTGCTCAGTGCACCACTTATGGCACCAGATACAGAAGCTGTTGCAGAAGTCTAATTTATGCTGTGTTTATACCCAGGTTATAGGAGATTACAAGAGACGACTGTACTGTATTATAAAACTAGGTTTCTACAATACTGTGCAAAAGTCTTTAGCCACCAAAAAAAAAAAAAAATGTATAAAAGGCAATAGTTTGCACAATTATAACAAGCTTGAATGTGAATATTTGGAATGGCCACCTTTGTTCTTGAACTTTGCCATTCCAGAGCTCTTCTTTGGATTTACGTCATTCTCCTTCAAGTCGATCCCAGACTGCTTCAATAATGTTGAGGTCCAGGCTCCGGGGGGCAGAATGCACGATACACACGGCTCATGGGCTTTTGTATGCTTGTGTTACAGTGTACCATCACTAAATGATCCTGAAATCCAGCTTTGACTCCCGCTTCATCATTTCACGCCAGAACACAACGCGAGTTTCAGCAGGCGTAACGCACACACGGGTTACACAAGTTTACAGCTAACAGGTAATCACTGGGAATGACAGTGTTGATGTAAAAATATTATTTTATGCCTGTCAAACTCTGTTATCTTTGGCATTTTTCATTTATTCAACTAAAGAACAAATTGTGTTTAGCAGGCTGCTAGCAACAAAGTGTCCAAAGATACAAGGAAGTAAAATCTAAAGAAATGAGGAGTGGCTCCAGACTTTTGCACAGTATTGTATAAGTAAGCGGGAACTTGTAAGCAGAGGGGCATAGGATCGATAAGCAAGTCCTAGAATTCATTATTTATATTTCAAATATGGATGATAGATTTTAAAACCACTGTTCTATATAGATTAGGTTTACAGTCCTGAGGGAAAAGTAGGACCGAATCAGACCGACACTTTGCCTGATGGAAGTTTCTGTCATGATGTGCAAACGGAAGCAGACCCAAAACGCAGGACTCACTGGCGGATGCACGGAAGGTGCTTTATTAATAAATGAAAGACATAAACCGAGCTGGACGGATGCCAGAACTAAACGGTGACAGGCGGGGCAACGCACAGCAACGGGAGCATAGACGACGACGACGCGACAAAGAACAGAAGAAAACTGAGGGCTTAAATACACAATCAGGTAATCAGGGCAAGAGGAAACAGCAGGGCACAGCAGGTGAAGCAAATGAGATTAATAACAGGGGAAGCAAAACTAAACACAAAGCATGGGGACCACAAGACTGTCAAAATAAAACAGGAAGTGACCAGACAAGGAACACACAGACACTGGACAGAGACGCAGATCTGACACAGGGAAACACAGGGGACCAGAACAAACAGAGAAATACAAAAGAGAACAAGTGAACATAATCACGGAAATAACTGAACCAGAACCAAGAGAACACAAAACACTGGGCCACCGGCCCGGGACCATGACAGTTTCAAGGATTATTATAAAATATAAATTAAGATGCTGAAACAAACTTAAATCTTACACCTGTTGAAAAACACGATATCGATGGTGTTTTGTGTCAGCACAAACTGCAGAGTTAGTACAGTAACAGTGTACTATTTCCATGATAGCGAGTTAATGTTAGCATTCGAAACTACAGCCAGACAATGATGGGCTTATGAATATTTTAGGCTATTTAAGGCACGTGTAAAGGTCATTATCAGCTGAATCATTAGTTCGTACCCCTTTCTGGTTTGCTGCAGGCCTAATTAAATGGCTTATTAGAGGGCACAGAGATAAAGCACGGACATTAATCGGACAAACAGAAAACAATCAGGCACAGACAAGTCACACTGACAAGGAGAGACGAGCAAGAACTGAAACTGTGAGCACTCTCTGATTGGCTACCACTTCCTTTTATTAACCAGTGACCTATAGTTTGTATGTATCAAAACCAAATTTTCTTACACAAAGTCCTAGAGAGGGTGCATTATTGCGCATCTATTAGTTTAATTAGTTTATGCAAGCGCACAAAAACGGCAAAGAGTTGCAAAATAACTGATGCACGTCCATGACCCATATACACATGGCATGTTAGTACCCAGGCCAAAACACACTGATGCCTAGCCTAACAGTACTGCGAAACAAGCAGAGGGGGGAGATAGTTGTATGACACGCACAATAACACTCCCGTTGGAATTAAAAACGAGGCTATCACATTTAGCGAGTCATTTTGATCCGACATTAAGCTATTTCTTCATTATACCTGGAAAAGAGTAGCGCAGAGGTGGCAAATTTTGCGGAATGGTGAAAAGATTTTGAATTATATACAAAATGACATCGGCAAGAAAAATGATGGGAAGGTAAATGGACTGGAATGTAATTCATTTTTTGACTGGACGCACTGACAAAATCTCAAATTTCTTGGGCTGACCCTCTGGCTACCTGCACTGCGTGAGAGACAAAGAACCCGAGACTAGAAAGTGTGAAAGCAAAATAGAACACAGTCAAAATAAACAGGGGGGGGAGCAGGTGTGACAGTTTCTGTCTCTTCCTTTTTCTCTTTGCCACTCTGTACAAAACAGGATCTTCACTGTGCTGATGATTAGTGATGCTGCATGTGTTTCTCACTCAAGGGTTTGCACCAAACAGCGGTGACGGCCTTTTGTTCGCCTCAGCCAGAGGCTGGCATGGAGGACGAAGAAAGCCGGTATGAATATGCATAACCTTCACGCACTAATGTCCACAGACAATCAGAAAAGAGAGGAGGGGAGAGGAGCAATAATGAACCTTTGTTATTATATAGTTTTGCCAAATCATGTTCTGATGCTGTTCGGTTTGCAGCACTCCCCACGCCTTCAGGAAATTAAAGAACTTCCTTTTTTTTTTTCTCCTTTCTTTTTTTTGGTCTGACTTTTGGTGCTTGCCAGTCCAGCGTCCCAGATTCATGTGACCAGATCATATTTTCAAGTTTATATATAATCACTTACTGTCCCTGCAAAGAGGGGTTGCCATAGTAACAAGGCATGCACTCTCATTGACGAAGACATGTGTTCTGGTGCTCTGACAAGCTGGCAAGATTGAATAGACCCTGTGTATTTTCAATGTATTTCTGATGGTCTTTTATATTCATGGTGCATAACACATCCTTCAAACATGAAATCAGCAAGAGTGGTATCTGTGTTGGCTGTCACCATATCCTTCCATGCTTGTCCTATGCTCTTCTAGTCACAGCATGCAATGTCAAACATGTGCCCTGCAGGGAGTGATGGGGGGGGGGGTTCTATTGTTGAATAAGAAGGAAGATTCAAACTAAATTCCCAATTTTGAAGAAATTAATTTTCATTTTTTTCTGAATCGAGCTGCCTCAAACTTAAAAAGTTCCCATCTTCAAGTGCCAGAGCATCATTCTCAGTATTTTGTCAGTTGCATTCACCTCCTCATACTGACCCTAGAATCATCATTCCTCTCACCTTTTACTGTCTTTGTCCTTCCCATCTCTTTCTAGTCACCTTACTTCTGACCTCCTCTCTGTGTGTTCTCCTGTACTCTTCTGTCCTTCACATGCTCCTCTTTTTCTTCTAACTCTCTTTTACCCTCATTCCAGATTCTCCCTGTGTCCTCGCATGTCTTTTCATCCTCTGCCCTTGTCATGCCTTTTCAAAACCTCCCACTCTACCCTGCACTTCTATGGTCCATCTCCTCCATCCGGTGCCTCCACATATTTGCCCCCAGGCAGCGGCCCCCTGCCGAAGTCCCCACAGTGGCTGTCCCAACTTACTCAGCAGGATAACGATGCACAGCAGGATGGCAATCAGGGCCCCCGTGCTGAGGCCTGCTGATGATAGGAATGCTTCGCCTTGGCACATCCGGATCCTGCCATGGCGCTGGCATGGGCACACCCGCAGGGTCAAGGTGCTGGTTCCGCTCAACGAAGGCTCCCCACCGTCCCAAACTACAATCGGCAGCTCATAGAGCTCCTGTGTCAGGTGGCTGAAGCGGCGTCTCCTCGCAATAATGCTGGCTGTGCTGTCTGTAATGAAGAAAGTAACGTGTTAATAAAAATATGACATCCTTGGGTAGAAAGAATTATTCTTGGTTTCTCTTGTCAGTTGTATGTCTCTTTCTGTGAGGTATCCTGTTTCCTGTTTACACGTAAGAGTCATTAGCTAAACAGAAATTAAAGAAAAAAAATTAATTTAATTTGCTTTTGTGAATCTTTTTTTTTCTTTTGAACTATTCCAAGCTGGTACTTTTCTTACAGAGTCTGCAGCTTCCCTGTGTGCCAGTGCTAATTAATTTCAAAGGTGTTCGTTTACTATCTAATGTACTGCAAAAGAGCAGATCACCTTGGCCCTTGCAGAAACATTTCTGTTAATGAAACATGTCACTTAGATAAACAGAAGTAAAAAGGCTGGAAAAAAAGCAAATGAGGTGGATTTGTAGTGGGAGGTTTTCTGAGAAGGCTGAGGGAGAGAAAAGGAGAACACAGTCGCACAAAAACTTTGAAAAATGTGCACTGGAAATTAGATTATTACTTTACTGACCTTTAGCACGAATGTGCAATTTTATAATGTCTGCACTCATCGTATGTATTGGACAGACTGGCTGAATCACTCTGAGTTATACCCATATTTCTAAGTGCCAGATTTACTGAGCAAAGCAAATTAACATGAGGCAAAAATGTACCAAAGGCAGCGGGAAGTTCTCCCGGTGATTTTTTTTTTAACAAAGACACAGCAAAATAGCAGGTCAAAAGTGAGCAGACCAATGGGGAAACAAGTGATCTACAAACAAAACCCAAAAAAAACATTAATAATAATAATAACAATAAAATAAAATTATTTATAGATATATAATGTAAGCTCGGGTTTAGTGCATATGTTTCTCTCCGGGAACAGCTCTGCAATTCAGATCAATGAAAAGGAACTGAAGGAAATTCAATACGAATTTGATACAGGGCGAACTCTTCTCGCTGAAATTGCTGGCAACAGTGTGTGGTCTTGTAGGTATAGCAAGCTGTGATAAAACTGACAGCTCAGTTTGAGTGCAAGATTCGTACGCAGGCCTGGGCTTTCAAACATTCAGGGTGACTAAGTGAAGAGCAACAGGACAGACCTCTAGTGGAGTCCATGTCTCGATGGGTCAGGGCTGTTCTGACAGCAGAAAGGGGACCAACACAGCATTAGGCAGGCGGTCATGATGTTATGCTCGGTGTACATGTGCTGCACATATATATATATATATTTTTAAATCCCTTGTGTATAACACTTTAGGTACTGGTATGGGTTTGTGTACAATGATAGGCTTAGCTTTGAACACTAATACAGCAGCACAAGCAGGACTTTTATAGTACCGTACATAGCTGGAAGTAAAATAGGCAGGTGTATAATGACATAAAGAATGCATAAAAGTACCATCCTTGAACAGCACCCCTGTTCATTTTAAGTATATGCCTGGGTGAATCAGCTACCCGGATGAATAACTTGGGCCTCACATGACTGCATGCCTAGAAACTTGCAGATGACACACTGCATGCTGATACATATTTGCACAGTATTTCAAGTCTCAAAAATGCTGAATCGTGCACGAGGGCAACCTTTCCTTTGCACCCAGTGAAAACACCTCCGCCATGCTGTGCTATCGCACTGCTGCTGTGAGACCTCGCCTCCCACTCCAATCTCTGCTCCATCTATGAATAATTATAATGATCGACAGTTGGAATGACAACACGTACTTCAAGCTTTATTAAGTCAGACTCGCAGCATCAACGTATCAGCTAGCAGATGGGTGGGGGTTTGGAGAGAGCGCAGTGTGAGAGATGCAAATAACGAGAAAGAGAGATGGGGAGGTGGAAGATGAGAGCAGAAGAGAGGGGGAAGCGTGGGGCGGGGTGAATGGAGGAGGA
>JAMQGT020010726.1:0-35000 GCA_024447675.2 Pterophyllum scalare | reverse complement strand
GCTGACTATATTTAAAGGGCTTTTAACAGAACAGGTTTGTCACAAAGTGCTTTCCCAGAGCAGCTGAGCAGAAGCATCCTGTTGTTTAATGGTGCCTAATATGCTGTAGGAGCTTGACCTGCAGTTACTGTAGCACATCCACCACTTCAGCTGCATCAACGTATCTGCATGGCAGCGCAGTACTTCACGAGTCCTGGCTTCAACTCCACTGGAAGCAAAAGGCACCAATCTAACACTAAGACTAAACCTGTGTTTTCCTTTTTAGCCAAAAATCTTCCCTCAACCTCTTTGCTGATCTAAATGTGTGAAACAGAGCCGGTCCCGTTGCACATCTCCACAGGAAACACACCAGCAGTAACGGGATAACAGCTACCGAGGTGGTAAAGTTAAAAAAAAAGAAAAGAAAGTCACATAACTTTAGTTAACAGGCTCTTTTAAAGCTAATGTTACATTTCAAGAATGAAAAAGGTGCAATGCACTGCAAACTGGTCAGTTAACTGAAAATGCATTGGTGAGTCTAACTAAACCTGGTTTCCTTGTGCAAAAATCTGTGCACAAATCCACAATAATTCACGTTTCATGACGATCCATTGTGCAAATTGTAACTGAGGAGGAAAGGAGGTCATGAGAGAGTTTGTCGTGTGAGCGACTGAGAGGGATTTTCATCAGTTGCACAACAACAGAGGGGGGTATTAGGCCTTGGCACAGAACTGCTACCAACTGTTGGTCTGCTACAACAGCAATGAAAGAAGCTGCTTTGAGTGTGAAGAGCTTACTTTAATTATCAGACACTGGAGTCAACAGTGGCTCACTGTGCTTCTTTCTCTCTCAGATATTGTGAGCGGGCACGTACCTACTAACACACAGTGGAAACGGGGAAGCTGCATACATGATTTTTACACCAGCTCCTCAGTGGCGAGTGCAAATGCAGGCTCTGAGATTTGAGAAGACTGAAACTACTTGAATTCTGAGTACAGCAGCTTAACATTTCAGAGAGCGGTTTATGCAGATGAGAGAGGAATTTAGAATAAAAGGTGATATGAATCATTCCAAGTGGACAAGGAATCGTAGTATAAATGAGTAGGCAAGCAAATTAAAAGATCAGAAGGTAACAAATGATAATCTGAATGCTGCGTGATTAGTCATATGAATTTTTGGCCTTGGAATGAGAGGGAATAGAAGCACACGTGTGCATCTGAGAGAGAAATCGGAGGTGTCTCTCCTTCATCTGGGAAAATAACAGTATAGTTGAGTTAAGACAGTTGTTAGCACTTCTGTGCTAACTTAATAGGGAAATAACTGGAGGCACAAAAGTTACAAATTATGATTATTGCAGAATCTGTATTGTGGATTTATTCCTTTTGGTATAATGTATCCCTAAAAAAAACTCCATCTTCCTATGCCATAACACATAACTGACAGATCCCATATAGGATTATATAAAAGATCTGGTCTGTCAAAAAAACCAAAAAAACCCCCCAAAAAAACAAGAAGCTATGAGATGGCATGCAGTGCAATCTAAATGAATTCTAAAATGAAAAGCACTATTACTCAAACAGCATGAAAAAACTAATCCTGCTATCCATCCTTCAAGAATGAAGAGTTTCTTTTTTTTAATGCATTGGGAATATTTTACTGCAGATGGTTCTGTTGTAATAAATCGAAGAACTTTGAGAAAATCATTTTGCAAGAGTGAGAAATATTTTCAAATGATGTATGTGGGCTGGAAGTGTAGAGCTGTAGGAGCTTAACTTGCACGATATACTCCTCGTCCGTCTTATAGTCACAGGTGTGCAGTGCCCGAGGAGCACTTGCCTGTGAGGCCTGGTTTCCCTAATACAAGCAGATCTTTCCAAAGACTCAGATCCAAAAGGCACTTTGAATCACTCTTACACTGATCTGTAACGTGAAACGAATCCGCCCTATCATCAGATTTTATCCCTACACAGAAAAGCTGCCAGGACCAAAGGTCTTTAAGTCACTGGATCAACCTTTTGCAGTGAAGCAGGCACCAAAGAAAATGTTGACTGCCCCGTCACCTCACTGTGCATTTACACTCTGATACTCGTAATCAGGAGCACCATTTTGTTCCTAATATTCACAACTATGGCCACTGTGGCCAGCTCTTTTAACTTAAATTTTTCTAATCAAGTTGTTTAAAAAGTCCCCCTCCCACTACAGTTTGTATATTCCAGGCAATACGTTCAAGGAAAACACACTTCCACAAAGGAACTGTCTATTATTGATCCTCCGGTAAACCACCTTTCTCTGCCCCCCAGGTGCATCTCAGGAATCCTCAACATCGCTATCACCGATTACGAGCTGGTCCATTTCGCGCGTACGCAACTCGCGCACACCTACACAGGCAGATAGCCGCGTGCACACTCACAGCCACACCCTATACTGTTCGAGCGTTCGAACTGTAAACCACGGGGGTAAATGTGAACACGTTTGTAACCTAACTGGTGCAGTTCTAGATACACCGGAAAATGATGTAAGAAATAAACATTTGCTTTGTTCCGTAAATCTGCTGCACCTGCTTTTGTTTGGGAAGGTACAATATGCCAGGTAAAGGTGCGTGTACAGCAATTCATTTTCAGTTCATAATCAGTTGCCTAAGAGAGAGAGGGATCTCGTAACTTACTACAGTTTGGGGAAAATTGTTAAGTTTAATAATCACTTTATTTTGAAAAAAATATTTTTCATTGAAGAAAATTAGATTTTTGTTAGTCAGTTATTTTTCTTAGAAAGGAAATCGTTATCGGCAAAAGCTCGTATCGGCCGGTCACACTGAGAAAAATCAGAAATCGGAATCAGCCAAGAAAACTGAACTCTAGTACGACTCTAAGACCCAACGGCTGACATAGAACCGCAGTTCAACCCCTTATTTAAAACAGGAAATCGCCCAAACAAGAGACTCCTGCACAAGCAGCTACTAAACAACCAAATGTCATAAAACTCTGTAGAGAGGCCCAGTTCAGAACCCATTTAATGGATGACTTTCTTCTAAGTTTAAAATGTTTGCATATGGGCATAAAGTTTGAGCTAACACTCTAACCACATTAAATGCACAATGTGCCAACACCGAAGAGCACCATCAAAAATAAAATTAATCCACTGTGTGTTACTCAGGAGCCAGAGTGAAGAGGGAATCCAGGAAAACTTGTTTGCGCATAACATTTGATGGAAGAAAATCATATGCTACAAATGAAACCCTGCAGCCCGTTCATCCGCACTGCTTTGTCCCTTTGATGAGAATTTTGGGCTTTATTATCTGGCAGGCTTTTAATGTGTACAAAAAAAGAATATAACACCCTCAAGTAAAACCCAAAAAAAGCTAAATATGGTCACTTTAACACAACATATGGCAAATCAGTAAGAGATGTTTATGTGATGGTGGGGGTGTGTGTCTTCATACCCTTCAAAGTGGCAAAAATGAGAACAATTTTAATAAGTGTTTTTTTTTTCCCCAGAACACACACACACACACACACACACACACACACACACACACACACACACACACACACACACCCATATATCTAAAATAGTTGTAGGATTTATAGCAAAGCTCAAACTTTCTGTCCTTCCTCTCAAAAACTCTAGCACTGCACCACTTCCTGAAGGTTCAGTATCTGACTGCAGGCCTGCCCTGCATGCATGCTATGTGTTAAACTGATATAAGCAGGGGCCAAATTAACTACTTATGCCAAGTACCCACTGAAATATTTTGGGAGAAGTGCTGATTTATGCACCCCTCAGGTGTGGAGGCGGGCAGGGGGTTAGGGACGTCTTTGAGTGACACTTACATGAATGCAGCAAAACTTCCCTCTGCACTTTAATGTAGTTGAAGTAGGTAAGGGAATTCTTGTGGTGGGAAGTAACTGGACCAAGGGCTAAACAGACTCATTTCTGGTTATCGCATTGATTTTTCTGATCTCTCTCATACTACCTTCCTCTCTGTTTTTATGCCCTTCTCTGGCTCGGAGATTCATCTGGAGTGCTGTGTGAACTCCTCTTCTCAGTGGGAAACTGTGAGATCTTCAGACTGAGAGCTTTTAAAAGCACTGTGATTGCAGACCAACCCAGGGCTGGGTATTCCCCTAAGATTGAAATTGTTGCCATGGTAACACCCACTGTTGGCCCTGGGCTGGAACAAAATAATGCACACAGGAGGTGGAAGGAGAGAGTGCCTGAGCAGGTAATCCATTTGACAACACAATGCTCAAACATGCCTACCCTCTATGATGCTTATGTTTCATGCAAACCTGACTCACAGTAGGTACTACTGACAACATTTGTCTTCAGATGCTTACCATACCCAGCTGGCAGACAGAATATTTCTACTGCACCTCCAAGGTGCAGGGATACCAGTGCAGATTACTGGATTTTGAAACGTGAGCAATGAGGACATCTCTGTAGGCAGAGCGCAAAACTCATAAGAAATGCAAACAAACATATTGATCCCTTCAATTACCTTCATTGTCCTTAAGGGTGAAGTTGGGATTTACTGGTAGCTGGCTTGGTAACGCAAAGGAAAACCGCTGTCCGTTGGCAAAGTCATCCTTATCCACTGCTGTGACAGTCTGGATCACCTGTTGTTCAGGAGACAGAGGATAAATCACTTTCCAGAGTCGACACCTGCAACATTTAATTATCTGCCACACCACTTAGAAACACTTGCTCCGACTGCACAGAGGACCAGGAGCTGATTTAGTTTCTGTAGCATGTCTTGTGAGTTGTTGATCACAATTAGTCACAGTCAGAGCGCCTCTGACCTACAGCCAAATGATCATGCAACTTTTTCCCCCCCTTTACTTGTGTGTGGCGCCTGAAGGAGACTATCTGGATGTGACACATCTGAGAGCTTTTGGCTTGCACGAGGGGAAAGCTGGAATCTAACAGTGAAAGGGGTGCTCTCGGGGCAACCTTACTGCCACTTTTGTCAGATTACTACCCTTAATTGGTAAAAAGACACAGTGAGAGCACGGCGGACTAGCGTTGAGAGAAAACAATGACCTGATACCCTCTGTCACCAAGATAAAGTTTAAAATGTGAGATTAGGGACATTTTTTTTCTTCTCCTGGTGCACTTGCTCTAGCCTCTGTCCAGTGTGTGTATTTATACTTAGGTGGATGGCATGCTTGACAGAGTGGCCGAGTGCAGCAGAGCTCTTTTTCTTCCAGTGGCTCCAAAGCTAAGTTCTAATTACTTTGGTTTTAATCAGTGTTGAAAAATAACAGACACATGCTAAAATGATTATTCTTAAAACTCAGTACAATGGGATGTTTGGAAATCAGAAAGAGCTATACAGTTGGCTGTCAGCATGAACAGATCTGCATGGAGTCTAGCTCTGTTTTAAGAACGATGGTGTTGTAGTCATTTAGGCTGAACCTATCCAACGATCTTTGAGCTAATTACTGAAGAGGCTCGGTTTAAAAACAATCCTTACACACTAGTTCAGTCTGTGACAGCTGAGCTGAGAATATTCCCATCTTACATATGTCATATTGTTGTTTTTGTACTGCCACACCCTCAGATAAAAATTAAGGCCCTAAAACAGCCCATCTGTTGCACTGAAAGTGTAACTTGCCAAACTAAACAACACTTCAGACCAACGATAGAACAAATCGAATAAAATGTTACAAACTGCAGGGCTGTCAGGATAACGGCTCGTACCCCCTGCACTGCATGACTTTATTAGACCAACACCCAGTGTGAGGTTCATGCCACAGCTCTCCTGGATTAATAGTATTGGTAATTCCCAAAATAATGTTTATGTTTTCTGTAGTGGCAAACATAATTACTGCTGTTAGCAGAAAAAAATAGTAGAGCCCATTATTATTTTTGATTATGATGCCAAATTACAGTTATTTAAATCCATCCTTGAACAGGGAAAAAAACAGTTTTAGTGGTTGAGTGTTGGCTTTAGTCGAGTGTGCCGGCTCAAATTTGGGTATAAAAACGTGAATTCAGTCTTTTTTAGTTTTAAACAATATTTTTCTGAAATATTGTGTTTTCTTGTTTTTATGACAGGTGGTCTAATAAATCTCTTGAGCCATGTACTTTTTAAAAAATAAGCAAGAGGTCACCTATGTGACAACTGGTCATTAAACGATGAGCCCCATGTTAGATGTTCTGTTCAAGAAGCTCTGTTTTTATACCAAATGAAAAATGATGTAAAGAAAACTTGCAGTAAAGTTAAATGTATTTTAACAAACCTTGAGATGTGATTAGAAATATTAGCATTCTCATCTTCCCATCAATGTAAAAATTAAAAAAAATCCCATTGCTGTGATATTTAAAAAAAAAAAAGGGAAAATAAAAAGAAACAGATTCCAGAACATTAATGAGCAGCTCTGTTTTTCACATGCATTGTCTTCTGAATAGTGGTATCCCACTGTCTCATTCAGTGCATTATAATACTCACCAGATAATCCCCTGGGCCAAGAACCCTCAGGCTACAATGTAACCTTAATACAAATTTAATATAAACTTTCATTCGAACTTTTCTTCAAAGTTTTCCTCCAACAGCTCAAAACTATTAAAAATGTATTTAGTTGTGGCTTCCTAGTCTTTACTTCATCATCCTTTGCCGAACCAGCCTTTCAGCCATTTTCCATGCTGCTGATCGCGCTGTATCTCAAAAACCTTCTTAATTTGAATGAATCAAAGACTACTGAGTGCAAATTGGAATGAGCTTCGATTTAGAGCTGTCATGGTTTGCTGCTGAGATACTCATTTTGAATGAGGGATGATTAAGCAGCTCTCTCCAGTGCCTTCACACTCTCTTACTGTTCGGCTCTCAGTGCGCAACCCCAGCCGCTGAGGGAAACAACAGTTCGGAGCAGAATTCACATAGTCAGGGAAACGACTGCGCTTAATGGACAGCCCCTTACTGCTGACATGTTTCTGACTTGAAGGAAGCCTTCAACACGTAAAGGCAGAGATGGAGGGAAAAAAAACCAACTGAAAGAGGCGCCTTTGTGTTTTTCCAGGAGAGTCCCCGCCGCTCACCTGTCCCGGCCTTGAGCTCTCACAGACAATAACTTCTTCTTCTGTTGCTATTTCTGGCGGATTGTCATTCACGTCGAGCACCTGAACAGTAACAGGAACATGACTGAGAAGGCTGGGATTGTCTGAAGCAAAGAAAGAAAGAGAGACAAAAAAAGATGAAAGCCAAGTATGAGCCTTAATAGCAAAGTAAAACATTCAACACTGCGATTTGAAACTAGGACACATTGTGCTCTCCTTCTTTGAGTGTTTATGGGTTTTATCTTTGGGTTTGTCATAAAAGCACTGAGGGGTGCAATGTCAAAGAAGGCATCTTTGTTTATTAAAGTTTATGCAATCATCTCTGTGTGGCATTTTTGTTTCTTCAGCTTGGTTATGATGCATAACCCATCTTAAAGAATTAAAGAATTCAAAAACTGTATTTAATTATTTGTTTTATATTTTTTTAAAGAGAGACAGGAAAGCGAGATGGGGGAAAATACACAGCAAAGGGTCACGGGTCCATGCATGGTATACGTTGGATGCCTGCTCACCCACTGAGCCACCCCGGCACCCCAATCGTTTAGTTTTTAAACCCAATTTAGTGAAACCGCAATTGCATTGCAATCTATACAGTGTTGAGGACAGGATGTTAGGGGCCAAGAATGTAAAAGCATCTAACAAAAAGGCTTTTATGACCTAAGGAGACCGTCTGAAGCAGCATCAACACAAAGCCAAAAACAAGACTAAATTTATAAATGCAAGTGTCAAAAACTGGCAGCTTGGGGTAGTCTTAATATGATTGGGAGGATACAGGTCACATGTGATTTCTCTCTGGCCCCACAGCAATGGCCCTTGAGCAATCTAGTTAACCTCAGAAGCCTGCGGCTCCTCTGTCACTGACAGAGGGGTTGTTTTGTAGCTTCCAGGTGCGAGCTTGTTTCACATTAAGAGTGTACCAGAACAGCGCTTCCTCAGCAAAACCTTCAGCGACTATATGTATATATAAAAAACACAGGTGTGCATGTCTTTCATTTAAATGAATGGTTCTAGAGTTTTACTTACTTTGCCTTGTACGGCGATTTTCTTCTCCCCCCCCCAACCACCTACTGAAGATTTGACATTACACTGATGGTATTCTAAGACCATATTTCCACTGTAAAATACCAATTTAAACCCCAAAACACACACAAAAAAAATGTTACCATACATTCATCCTCTAATTCACTTTCTCAGCTTGGACAGTCCATCTATTCCTGCGCCTACTCGGGATAAAATCTCTGCAGGATGGTTCACAGCCAACTGTTTGGTGCTTTGTCTCGGTGACACTGTGTCCTTGCTCATTCAGAGAGGTAAAAATTTATCATTCTGCCTTTTGACGGTGTCTTGGCATGTAACTGTATCCTTGAATACTGAAGAGAAGTTAAGAGATACATTAGCATTCAGAATCCCACTCGCCTGGCAAGAGATTTGCCTAATTGTGATTACAAATTATCCAAGTTACCTGATAGCAATTGAAGTTAGAGGGGCATGTATTGATTTAATTAATTTTCACTGCAGGAAAGGACACTCAAACAATTGAGACTAATTTGATTTTTTAGTTAATTATAAGAAAAAAATACTCTGCATTCTAATCAATGTGCAAATATTATCATTTACTGTTGTTTTCTCGCCACTGTTAATTTTATTACTGAGCTGGACTTGTCTTTAAATTCTGTTGGCTATTTTTATACTGGTGTTAATAATGTCACTTAATTATCTTGATATGTATAGGAATATTAACAACTGCACTCCGTTTCTGGTTAACTACAAAACTCTAATTACTTAACTTTAAGCAATTTTCTTGATAATTATAGAATGATTTTTCTTGTTATTTACCATTCAAATTAAATTGTATTTTTTGCAGCATAGCTCAAATAGCACGCATTTATGCTCTGTAAATTAAACCTCTCTTTTTTTGTGATGTCAAAATAAGAGGACTTTAAGCACTTATGTATTCAGAAGTGGGTATAGGTTGTCCACTGTGAGCCATAATATAATTTGGCTAACTGGTTTTCAATTGCAGAGCTGGTTGGAACAAGTAGTCACAATAATTTGATTATAGTACATAATGTTTTTGTGTATTCTTAACAAATATTTAATTGGTGAAATTATGTAACAATTACTACAAGTAATCAGTGAGAGTGTCCGCTGACATACATCGTTCTGAGGCATCTTCAAATAAGATGAGTTATCTACATCAAAATTTTGCTCTGTAGGAAAAGGGAAACTGTTCAGTGCTTTTGTTGATATTGATTTTGACTCCAATTTTACCCTCTGTCTGACTATATGATCCCCTCAGGGTGTCTTGTTATCTGGTGGGAGAGCATAAAAAAAAATAAAAAAATAAAAACCTGTCTGGGTAGAGCAACAGCACACACTTATTTTGTAATTTCTACTTTTTAAATCATGCTGTCATGGCACAGAACTCCCCCATAATTTGAATGCGATTCTGATTTATAATACCTCCTATTAGCTTGAGGCGAAACAAAGCAAGAGTGGAAAGAAAGATCAATCTCTTGAGTGCCTCTTTCAAGCAAATGCATTACAGCATTTCAAGTGTTTATGAACATTCAGTTCATTATGCCCAGTGCATATTTCTACCTCCCTATTTGCTTATTTACCTTTTACAAAGGGTAAATTTAATTTTTATGAATTCATAAACCATAAAATCCACTTTGTAAAATATAACAACTGTAAAATTAAGCCTTAATTAACTGCCTGAAATTGTAGCGCTGCAACAAAAGTCAAGTTGTTACTTCATATCAGCTTTAAGAGAAAAAAAAAGAATTTCCAGCCTTATTTAGAAAAAAAAATTTTAATAAATAAAAGAAAATACTTTTAGAGCCTCATCCGCTTTGTTAAGATGGCGAGCAATTATGAATGCTGGAAAACCTCGGTTGGAAAAAATATGGTTGGCATCACCTCTACCCACTCATGAACACTCACATACGAGTAAACAGATGTACCAGCTGCGTCACATTTACTCACTACTGTAAAGATGTGATGTATGGAAAGCAACCTGGGTACCTACCAACCTCCGAGGCCATAACAGTGATGTTGTGCCAAGGCATGTCTTCCCTGTCCAGGGGCTGCGTTGTATATATAACTCCGCTGTATTCGTCCACTCTGAAGTAACTTATACCTTCATCTTTGCTGTCCAAGAAGTATCTATTGAAAGAAAAATAAGATCTTATTAAATGCTATATATGCAGTACAAACCTACAGTGAAACCCGCTCTTTATACTGAGATGCCATCAAGTTTTTCAAAAATTAAATTCTTATTGTTTAGAAGTTCACAAGTACAATATGCAATTTAAAGAGAAAATACAAAACAGACTTAAGCATAAATGTCAACCACTTCACACAGCAGTGATCCTGGCCAACCCTTCATTTCTTTATATTTTCTAATAAAACTGGAACTAAGTGCATACATGGAAATGCAGTATTTAAGGCAAAAACAGAGTTTGTACAATTCAAACCAGCTTCCAAGTCAATATTTCATATTACCATCTTTATTTTTCAACACAGCCTAAACTCTCTTAGGCAAGCTTTCTTCCCTTTAATTAGTTTTTAGCAATAGTTCTCCAGTCTTCTTGAAGGACATTACAAAGCTGTTGAGTCCAGACTCTGGGGAGGCCAGTCCATAACTGATAATGTTTAAATCTGTGATTGTCTACCCATGTATACTTTTTACTGCATCTGCAGTGTGTTTGGGATCACCGTTGTGCTTTCCAGATGGTAGCGCATGGTGGATCCAAGTCTGACGCTATATTTCTCCATTCATAATTCCATCATTTTTGACAAGATCCCCCAACACCTGAGGCTGAAATGCAGCCCCACACCATGACAGAGCTTTCACCATATTTTACAGAAATCTGATGATTTGAACCGAATAGTTGAAGACCTGTGCCACAGATTTTCAGTCCAACTCCTGTGTAATTTGGCACACCTTTGCCTTTTCTACCTGTTTCCCTACATTAGGAATGGCTTCTTGGCTTCTAGTTCCACTGTTGAAAGGATGACAGTTTAGCCAGTGAGCTCCCCAACAGTTGTGTGAAATAACCCCTCAAAAACTCTCCACTTTAGAACATTGGTGAATATTCTGATTGATGATGGAGAAGGGGGTTTCCAGCTAGAAGTAGGACAATCATGAATGCGATGGAAAATGAGACTGTGGAGAGGCATAGTAGTCGGTGCATCTCCCCGGAGCCATGCTCATGTGGTGAGGATGCTAGCATGCAAAGTATCCTCAATGAAATCGGGGAGTTCAGAAGACAACAGAGCACGGCTATCAGACATTAAAACAGAACTAAAGAGAGCAAATGATTGAAGCAGAGGGGAGAATTGATCAAAGGCAGACTGTACTACAGGTAACATAATTGCTAATTAAGCAGCTAATGCAGCACTAAGCTAACCTGGAGGCAAGGCTTATTGACCAGTAGGGTCAGGCATGGAGAAACACGTTGAGGATATCTGGAGTACCTGAAGAAAAAGAAGGTGCTGACATGGTAAAATGAAATGGTTCTTATATAGCGCTTTTCTACTCTAGTTTGAGCACTCAAAGCATTTTATACCTGCCTCATGCACCTATTCACACAAGCACTTTCTTCTACAGCTAAATGCTTTCTATCGAACATTCACACACATTCATACTCCGACAGTTACATCAGAGAGCAACTCAGGGTTCAGTATTTTGCCCAAGGATACTTTGGCACGCAGACTGGAGTAGCCAGGACTTGAACGACCAACCTTCCAATTAGTACATGACCTGCTCTACTTCCTGAGCTATCCTGATAGTCAGCTTGCTTAGATGTTAGATTAAACTCATTGTCATTGTGCACACAAGGCACACAACGAAATGATCGCTCCAGATCACTCATCCAGATACAAGCATCATGCAGCCAGAGACCAGCGCAACCATTAGGCAATGTGGTTTAAGTGTCTTGCCCAAGGACACAACGCAGCGCAGGGACAGGGGCTCGAACTGGCAACCCTCCGGCTGCAAGGCCTATCCACTGCGCCACTGCCACGTTTTTTTGTTTGTTTTTTTTCTGGGCAGCTTGTTGAAAAATGTGCATGAACTATTCAAGTTCAGAAGCTACCAAGTGGAAGAGGAGGCACTTCTGAGAGCATGGCAGAAAAACAGCAGGAGACTGAGGGCTTACAATGGACTCACAAAAGCAGGTATGTTTTTGAATGATACACGTCATCTACAGTGTACGTCCAGAAGAGTGCCACTGAGCGCTACATGCTGGTAGATGGAACTCCTACAGTGTGTTACTTTTAATCTACTTAAATAAACAGGGAACTCTTGACTGGCAAAATATCCAGCTTCAAATTACTTTTATTCTTTTGTTTCTTTTGGACTTCTGTGTAGTATGTGGACACGTTTTAGGGCCTCACCAATGTTGTCATGTGGGACTTTTCCCTTGATTATACAAGGTCCCCCAAGGCTCACTTGAAATGGGCCTCTACATTAAAAAAGAGCAACACTCCTTTACACCACTTTAATGATGTTCGTGTTTGCTCTTTTTGGGGAGTTTGTCTTCAATGCACACTTATGACAACTGACTCAGAAATCTATGAACAAGCAAGTTCTCAAAGTTATATCATTAAACGTAAAAGGGATTTCAAACCCAGCCAAGAGAAGTCAGTGTCAAAAATGAAAAGGGAAAATGCACAAGTACTGTACTTGCAAGAGACGCATCTTACCTAATCAGAACATGAAAAACTAAAGAGAATAATATATCACTGAAAACTCCATTCATCTTATAAACCAGGATGTGGGAAAGGAGTGACAATTTTAATATCACAATAAACACCATTTGAGTATCTTTCAGAGGTATCGGATAAAGCAGGAAGGGATATAAAATTTCTGCAGGAAAAAATAAATGGTGTTGTAATAACATTATGTAACATTTACGCTCCTCCTGGAAGTGACTTTGCCTTTTACAGGATGATGTTTGATTTAACGACAGGAGCTACAGGAATTGTCATATGTGCTGGAGACTGGAACATCCATCTTAACCCAAAATTAGACTCATCAAAAAGTTTGGCCATCACATCACTGCATAGGAAAATTAATGTTTTAATGGCAGAGATGGCTCTGGGGAGGTTCTTACCCTTCCGGCCATTACTATAGTTTTTATTCCTCTCCCCAAAGCACATACTCAAGAACAGAGCATGAACAATAAAGAAACTAAATACAAGTATTTTAAATGGCTCACAGTTTAAGATTAAAATATAGGAAATAAAAATGTTCCTAGAAGAAAACGATAAGGAGGAAGTAGATCCAGTTACAATATGGGATGCCTTAAAAGCAGCAGTTAGGGGTAGAATTATATCCTTGTGTGCCTATGAAAAGAAGGCAAAACAATTAAGATCATTAGACCTTAATACTGAGCTAAAGGATCTTGAAACACAGCATCAGGAGGCACAAAATCCAAACTTGATGACAAAAATAAAGAAATAAGGAATTAAATAAATACATTATACTCACAAGTAAATTGAAAAAAAAGATGGTATTTAAAAAAACTAAAATACTATGACTCACATTCAAAATCAGTAGCAAGAAAACTTCAAAAATCATACTATATACAAAATAAAAGACCCAAACAAGAGCATTTAAAAATTACTGTAGACTTTTATATACGCAACCAGACCTGGAGAGTGATCAGCAATTCGGTGAATTTTTGAATTCTCTAAAATTATCTGCTGTAACAGGAAACAAGATACTAACATCTAACTAACAGAATACAAACAGCTGCAATAAGTGAGGCAGAATAAAACAGTGCCATCTCCAGGCTTAAAGTGAACAAGTCACCCGGCCTAGATTGGCTTCCCTTCGGAGTGGTACAGTACAAGGCTTTCTGAACTGAAGCTTATTTGGGTTTGCAATACAGTTCTGAAAACATTTAAATAATGCCACTCTCACGGCATGAAACAATCTTTTTGTATTCCAAAAGGAGGAAAGGCCAAACAAGATAGTGGCTCATATAGATCGATTTCAGTGTTAAATGTAGACTACAAATTATATACAGCTATCCTTGCCAAGAGACTCAAAGATTCTCCCAGGCCTTATACATAACAGTCAGACAGGTGTAATCTCACAAAGCCAAATGACATCATAACTACGTATATTAAACCATATTCAGCAGAATAATCTTGAAGCCTACCTGATCAGCTTGGATTCCGAGAATGCGTTTGACTCAGTTGCACTTTTCTATGTAAAGCTCTTTAAAGATTTGGTATACATGAACATTAAGACAGGGATGCCCACTCTTCCTGTTACTCTTTGAACTTTATATATAACCTCTTGTGCAATGGGTAAGACAGACAGATAGCATTAAAGACATTTGCATGAATGGAGAAGAGCATCTTAATAGCTTAGGAGCATTTTAATACATTTAATTAATCCCTCTAGCTCACTTCTATATTTAATGAACCTTTTAGAAGCATATGCAGGATCAAAATTGAATGCACAAAAACACATACTCTTAATTATAACACTTTAGAGAGGAATTCCACCTTAAGTAAGATCATAACTTTCTCATTTGCCAAAAGAAACATCATTATTAGCAGAGATAAATTATGGTCCCCTTTTGACAAAAAGTAAGGATGACATTCAGAAGTGGAACCATTTCCTTCCTCAGTTTTAGCCATAGAATTGACAGTATAAAAATTAAAATCCTTCCACAATACCTCTTTATTCCAGGCACTCCCAGTAGGAATTCTCTTGAAACAGTGTTCTAATTTGAATAAGATCATTTCTAGATTTATTTGGCAGAGAAAGAAACCCAGGGTGAAATTGAAAACACTGAAACTCCCCAAGGAAGATAGAGGAATGGAACTACCCAATTTTAAAGGATTACTATTATGCTGCCCAGATTAAACCTTTAACATGTGCACACTGACTTTCCATGCTAGATGGAAAGACATAAAACTTTACATGAAAGGGAAATTGGAAAAAGAGAGCTATCTGGCTGAATGTATGTCAATTCCAATGGAAAGGTACAAATTCTCATGGCAAGAATTTGGATGGGAATGTTTAATTTTTTTCTTTGTTAGTTAATAAGTTAACGTTAAGTTAAAAATCAAAACTACATCTGACTTAAATAGGCAGTCGTGGTGGCCATCTCTTCACCATTCTCTGAGCTGCTGAGCTACTTTTAGTCCTGCCCTGACCACTTGCACTTGTGCATTTGCAAAGCTTGCTGGATCTCGCCCAGTGTGGCACGACATCAATGCCTCAACTTAAATGAATATTTTGAGAAAGAGGAAAAAGTTATAGGGAGACAAATCTGGTGAGTAGAGCAGGTGGCAACAAACAGTGGCACACTCCACATGTTGTGCTCTTCTCAGACATTACAGCAACACTCTGGTTTAACACTTTGACCTCAGGGGATGAATTCACTGTGCACACGTCTGTAATTGGCAGGAAAAACTGATGCTCGTGGTCAGTTCCTGATCTCGTGTGCCACCTTTGGGTTTCGACACTGCATTCATTCACTAAAAAAAGTGCTGGAGCACTCATTAACAGTGATCCGGGTTAGTCTGACACAAATGGGCACTTTGAGGTCCGTAGTGGAATTGCAAACGCACAAGTGTAAGTGGCCAAAAAAGTCTAAAAATAACAGGAATGCCAGAAGTGGTCCAGAGTTGCACAAGGAAACAACCTTCTGCAAAGAGGAGATCACACCAATCTTACTGAATTGTGAACAAACCTCGTGCAATTCCTCTGGTCATACTCAATTTAATAAATAAATAAATAAATTCATAATCATAGTGCCCAGATCCAACTAATAACATAATCTTGTTTGACCCTCTCTTGGTAAACTATTTAAAATTTGATTCCTCAAACTTGTAACTTTTTTTTCCCAAGATAACCCTTATAATTTAATTAGGGTATTTTTTTTAAAACCTCTGGAAACCTTTCACCTTAACATCCATCCATCTATTTTCTTAATGGGTTATCCAATTCAGAGTCACCAGGGTTTAGTCTATTCCACCCAATTATTATAATTATTTTAGTATTCCTCTCAGTACCAAGTTATAGAAGCCTCAGAATATTATGCAAAGGGACTGTATTTTGACTGGCTTATATTCTACCGAACAAGGGTCAAAACTATGAAACTAATATTTGTTTACTTTTATTCATGCCCAATTTATGTAAAAATGTAGGCTATCAAACCAGAAAACAAAACCTTAATATTAATTATAATTAATATTTAATAAGATTTAGGAAAGCATAAAAATACCAAACTGGCACATGGAAATGATGGAGGTCCAGAAGCAGCATGAGCCAAAGGAGACATATTTATGCTTCTGTGATTTTCAAAGCCTGGTTTAGCCACCACTAAAGCACATCAATAGAATAATCCCTACAGCTTTTAAATGGACTTTAGGTCTTGACAGAATGTTCTGAAAATACACATTTCTAAGTCAAGAACAATTATCTTCAATATTTAATAATGACAAAAGGCAGTGTTCTCCTGGCAATGTTTACATTCTTGTAATGGCTTTCTAGCAACAGTGTTATCAAACTGGAAGAGAGGGAGTCTGTGGAATACAAAGCAGAAATGAGCTCCACTGCTTCTCATGAGTTCAAGCACGAAATGAGCATTGACTATATATTCCCTAATTTATCTCATAATGACCCATTTATACCTTATGCCTGTGCAATATACCCTTAAGTCGACAATTTTCAATTGACGTGAGAGGTGGAAATGCAGCGGGGATACAGATGCCAGGATAGCATTTATAGAATATTTTACCTCAGATTGCCAGAGTTCCTGGAACCCCCAGAAGTAATGTTGTCAAGATTTATTTAATTTTCAGGCTCATAAGAGCATGACATCTTTTCAATTGTAAGAATAAAAGGACACACACACACACACACACACACACATATTATATATATATATATATATATATATATATATATATATTAACCATCACAGTGGCAGACATATCAATGTCCGGCTCTTCAAATATCGAGAGCCAGATCACTAACAACACACGGATACCAACTATGCGCTACCTTGGAATCCCACAGGCAAATGGGAACCATGAGGAGGCCTCTATCAAAGCTGCAACCACTAAGTACCTGCAGAGAGTAAGGCAAGCTGAATGGAAAGAACAAGATGTGGGCAAACAACACCTACACCCTGCCAGTCATCAGATACCCTGCTGGGATCATAAACTGGCCAAAGGAAAAGACAGAAGCCACTGACATCAAGACAAGAAGCTCCTTACCATGCATGTAGGGTTTCACCCCAAATCCAGCACCATGAGACTGTACACTGAGTAGAAGGAAGAAGGCCTATAACTTGCGAGTGTCAGAACCATTATCCTGGATGAAATAACAAGGATGAGTACATCAGGAAGATGGCCAGAACTGATCATGTGCTTGGTGAATATCTCAGCAACAAGAAACACAAGAAGAGAGGAGCAAGAACGGGACCTTTCATGGAAAGACAGGTCAGCTCCTTAACAGCAGGTACCACCAGCAGATAGAAGAAGTGGCCAATAACAAAAAAGTTGTACAAATGGCTGGACAAAGCTGAAACACAGCACAGAGGCACTAATCATGGCAGCACAGAAACAATCTCTAAGCACACATTCAATAATGGCTGGGGTCTACCACAGCAGGCAAGACCCCAGGTGCAGGCTGTGCAGAGATGCCCCTGAGACAATCCAGCACATAAGAGCAGGGTGTAAGATGCTAGCAGGAAGGCAATATATGGTACGCCATAACCAAGTGACTGGCATAGTATACAGGAGCATCTGTGTCCAGTATGACCTGGAAGTCCCGAGGTCAAAATGGAATACATCCCCATGGGTGGTTGGAGAATGACCGAGCTAAGATCCTGTGGGACTTCCAGGTACAGACAAACTGCTGATGTCTAACCAACCGGACACAGTAGTGCCGGACAAACAGTAAGAAAGCTGTAGTGATAGATGTAGCAATACCAAGTGATAGCAAAATTGGGAATAAGGAACATGACAAGCTTGAGAAATACCAAGGGCTGAGAGAAGAGCTAGAGAGGATGTTGAGGTTGAAGGTAACAGTGTGTCCCCGTGGTAATCGGAACACTTGGGGCAGTGACCACCAAACTGCGAGAGTGGCTCCAGCAGATTCCAGGAACGCCATCAAAGGTCTCTGACAAGAAGAGCGCACTCCTAGGAACAGTTAAGACACAGGACCCTCAAGCTCCTGAGCCTCAGGTAGAGGGCAAAGGCCGCCTGCAGGGCGAGTGGGTATTTTTTTAATTGAATTAAATATTTTTATGAGTCATTTAATCTAAGTTCAATTGTGTACAAAAATGTTAAAATAGCATAATGATACCTTGCCTTCTTTGGTAATTTTTAATGGTATTTCACAATACTTCATCACTTTAATGAGTCTATTTGATATTACACATTTTAAAAAGTTGCAGTCAGTTAATGTTGGCTGAAGATGGATATCTGTGCAGTGTGTAATGATAACTAGGCCAAAAAACTTTTCATAACTCTTCCTAATAAATATGATAATGTATAAGAGCAATCAGATGTAATGACCTCTGGAAAACTCATTTGATTATTCAGTTGCCGATTTCAAACCACTTCCCAACATTTCAAACCTCCACGTCAATCACATATTTATTTCATTGCATTCATGGGCAGAGTTTTGATGATCAAAGAGAGGCAAACACTGCTGCATTTAACATTCTGATGCAAACACAAGAAGCAGAGGCACAGTTGTTTAGATTTCAGTGTTGGAGTGGATTTTACCAAAATACTTCCCGCTGTCTTCTTCTTAATGTGATGAACACTGAGAGTAATGTACTGCAGGAATGGACAAGGTATTCCACAAGGAAAGCAAGGAAAGTCTTTCATATGCAGATTAGCTTTCTGTTTACTACAAATCTTTCACAGGTTGTAAAGATTAGTACATAAATCAGAAAAATCAATCTTCACCCTATGTTTTCCAGCCGTTTGGAACTGTACACCATTCATCAAGAGCCACAAAACTCACCTCATGCAAAACAGACATAATTAGAGATGCTGTGATAGGGAATGTTATGGCTGATAAAGTTAACAAATGTCACATCTGGTATAACAACTGATAATATTACCTAAAAACAAATAAGATGATGGAAATAAATGAGGGAAATTAATATAGATTCTTATAAAATACAATACTGCACAAAAGCAGTTTTTACTACTTCACTGTTGTGAAAAAGAATTTACTAAAACCATAATAATGTTTGAAACTCACTCTCAGATTTGGAAAACTCAAAAAATTTTAAGTGTTTTTCTTAAATAGACCAGCTTCATAGCTTTGAAAATACTCTTCAAACCTGGACTTGATTATTCCCAGTATCTGTTGAGATTAAAAACTAGACCTGTTAAATCTAGACTAACAAGAAGAGTATAACAACTAATCATCACACAGTTTTAAATATGTGAAACCCTTTCTTTATCTATGTCAATGTAAATGCCAGCAGTTGATTAATTAGGTTCTTGGTTTGATTAATCTAGGCCTGTTAGCTGTGGTCTAGATGTGTAAAATAAGGCAAAATCCCAGCCTATGATCTGAATCAAAACGTTTCTCAAGGATTAAATTGAACTCTTGTTCATAGGAGTACCTGGGTAAAATGCCAGGTAACTCACACAAACATTTGCATCCTATTTTGGTTTTGATATTATTCCAAAAAACGTCTTACTGGTGAGTCATCTCTGCTGCAAAAGAAGCAGAAAAATGACTACATATGCTCAATAAAATGGAAAGAAATATAAAATGTGTAAGGTAAAGAGCCTACAATAACTACAGAGAAAACCCAGCAATCAAAACAACAACCTATGAGCAAGCACTTGGTGACAGTGGGAAGGAAAAACTCCCTTTTAACAGGAATAAACCTCGGGCAGATCCAGGCTCAGGGAGGGGCAGCCATCTGCCACAGCCGCGACTGAGTGATGATTACAATGAATGAAGAACGCAGCCTGCCTAAACAGAAGGTGTAGCTACAGCAGCACATTAGCAGGGCAGCAGCTCTCGTGAACTTTGCACTCACAATTATAACAATGTCTCTGGTGCTTCATCTAATGTTGGTCTGCTCGATGATGGAAAAAATCATAATCGTGATTATTTCAATACTGAAATCTAGTGTATTTCTACAATCTCTTGAAAACAAATACTAAATTGAAAACCAAATATATAAGTAAAATATAAAAATATAAATACAGTATAAAACATATAAAAATAAATTGCAATATAAATAAATAGATTATAAATTAAAAACAATCAATAAATTGATAAATAGAAAGGTAATGCCAGATATCATGACTAATAATACTAGGAAGAAATAGGACCAAGTTATTCAGACCAAATTAATTCTCACATTTTAGTGCCACATCATACTGACAGATCCTGTACATGTATTCAAAGGTTTGGTATTAACAGTGGTAGGGACACGAGTTGAATTGGTTTCCAGACGAATCAGGGTCCGGTGCAGTTCTAATTACACCCACAGAGCAGCTCCATACCGTCCCTTGCTAGTCATGCCACGTGACTGATAGGGACATAATGTACGTTATTTGATATTGATAGGGAGGCGCAGATCAGATTGTGGTGTAGATTTCCCACTCGATAATTAAAACATAATGCACCTGCATAAGCGTAAGTTCCGGCAATCCGTGGCCGCTTACGTAGGCTGTGTTGTAGTGCCCCAAAGACAGCATTGCAGCATAAATCAGGGCTAAGAGGTTACAGAACGTAAAGTGAAAAAATCATTTTATTAATAACCATTTTTTTGTCAGTTGCACTGTTTTTGTGCTTCACAATTATAGACACAGTTGCTCTGTATGAATGTAGGAAGCCCAGGCCTAAACAGTCACCCTTGGTCAATTACATCACTAGAGTTCTTAGGAGGGAATGCAGAAAATCAGAAAGAAAGTTAAAGCAGGACAAGCTTCAAGTCTCTTTTGAAATCCTGAAAACTAACCTTGTTAAATATCAGAAATCTGTAAAGGATGCAAGATCTAAATATTTCTTTGATGCAAAAAGCTCCAATGATTTCTTATCTCAACGTCCTCCAGAACCCTTCAGGATCCATCAGCTGCTAAATGCAGAAATTAAGAATTTTTACTAATAAAATTCAGAATATTAGGAGTAGCATTCACACTCACTCTCACATTTTAACAGATCCTTTCTCACCTGACCTGCTTTCAACCCATTACACTGTTCTCTCTTGCAAAGACTGTTTCCTCTGTGAAATCCACAATCTGCCCACTGGACACTCCACTTTTCTGAAAGATGTACTTAACACCGTTGGTCCAAGCATCCTCACCATCATAAACAATTCTATGTCTACTGGTACTGTTCCATCGCTCTTCAAGCAGGCAGTTATCCAACCCCTGGTGAAGAAGAACAACCTAGACTTCACCGTACCAGCTAACTATCTAAACTCCCATTCCTCTCAGAAGTCCTGGGAAAAAAAAAGTACACAAAGATCTACTCCTGTCAGTTGACTCTGACACCAGTGATCACAACATTCTCCTATAATGCCTGCACTCCAGTGCTGGTTTCAGCAGCACAGCACTACACTGGTTCACCTCTTACTTTAAAAATAAATCTCTCTTTGCAAGCACTGGAATTTGTTTTCTTCTTTAGTAGCAACACTTTGCTGTGGGGTACCTCAGGGTTCCCCAGCCTGTCCTCTCCATACATGCTTCCCTTGGGTCAAATCATCAGTAAATGTAATATCACCTTTCACTTCTTTGCTGATGATACTCAGCTTTATCTCCCCCTCAATCACAACAAGTCCAGGCTGGAAAGCATCATCACATGACATTTAGAACTGGATGGCACAGAATTTCCTTCAGCTGAATGAGTATAAAACAGAAATTGTTTTTCTTTTTGGCTTGCCCAGTTTCATCACAGGGTTTGCTGATCAGCTTGGCAATCTGTCCACCTATGCCAAATCGTATGCAAAAAAACCTTGTGTGCTATTTGACTCGCCTTTTCCATAGCCGCTCCATATTGAAAGTTAAATCTTTTCTTTCTGTGAGAGATCCCAAAATTGTTATTCATGCTCTCATTTCCTCCTGCTTGGACTACTTTAATTCACTTTACACTGGTCTCAGTCAGTCCTTTCCATCTTGTTCAAAATGTTGCCGACAGGCTCCTCACAGGCATCCGGAAAAGAGATCATATTACACCCGTTTTAGCTTCTCTCCACTGGTTGCCATTGAGGTTTAGAATCAATTTCAAGATCATCCACTTTGTGTACAAAGCCCTTCATGGTTTGGCTCCTTCCTACATCTCCAACCTCCTACACCCCCACTTAGCCTCCAGGTCTCTCCGGTCAGCTGATCAGATCCTTCTAAATGTCTGCCGCTCTAGATTTAAACTCAGAGGAGATTTTCTGTGATTGTCCCCAAACTGTGGAACATTTTACTGTTTCTGATCTAATCTTATCTAATCCTTTTTTTTTCTTCAAAACGCCTTTTTGTTCAGCACTTTGGTCACCGTGAGTTGTTTTTAAATGTGCTTTATTAAATTGGAGTTTGAGTTTGAGTCACACAGCTGGAGTGGAAGAAGACTGATGATAAACAGGTTTGTGGGTTGAGCATTTCTACATTGTAAATTTGATGCTAGTTGTGCCACAAATTGAACAATCCTATCTCTACACATTTCATTGTCAACAGTCATGTTTGCACTGACCATTTTGACCAGTATGCCTCAAGTTAAGCAAGATAATTAGCACGAAAAAAAAAAAACATGCCACGGCAATATCAATACTTAGACAGTGTAGTGCTACACCAAAACCCAATTTAATACATAAATATTATTTTAATTGACTGCTGCAGATAAGCACCATTGGTCCATTTACAAATAACCATCTAAGCACGTCAGTAGTAAAAATAAGCACATAGCCAGTTGCTCTCTGGGATTGTTTGCTCAATAGTAGACTTATTCAAAATATTTCTGCCCATTTGATTAATTTCTGATGGAAAAGAAACCCCTGGGTTCCTGTTATGTCATGCTTACAAGAAAAAGCACAAGCGAGATCATGTGACAGGGGATGTATGTACATATATATGAGCCGCAAACACAATGTGACTGCTGTAGAATAATAAAAATAGATAATAAATAAATAATGTAATGTAAAAATTTCCATTAGCTTTTACCTTGAAGTTGATGCTTTG
Organism: Pterophyllum scalare; assembly: GCA_024447675.2. Taxonomy (NCBI): domain Eukaryota; kingdom Metazoa; phylum Chordata; class Actinopteri; order Cichliformes; family Cichlidae; genus Pterophyllum; species Pterophyllum scalare. The sequence goes on along the minus strand of JAMQGT020010726.1, from coordinate 11,774 downwards.
GATCATAATTTGCAGCCAGCCACTGCAAAGTGTTTGCCACAGGGATGATTAGTCAGCCATAATGTGTCTAGATTGGCCGAGGTTTTAGAGTAACAGCTATAGAAATGGAAAGTACACTTTACTGTTCACTGTTCTGCAGAAAAAAAGGACTATTTTAAAAAAAAAAGGACCCAGGTACAAGTAAAGATACTAAGCCAAAAACCAAAGATTTCCCATGAGAACCTCAACAAAAGTATGGCAGCTTTTCAAACTGTGACCACAAATTAGAATCAACAACAATGAACATAGCAAGGTGTTTGTGTGTTTGTTAATGTCAGGGCTGCTGGGCATGGCCTCCTCCAGTGCTTCCGTCGTTTCCCTTCGCTGGCACACCTGATATGCATCAACTAATCACCTGCAGCAGTACATTTACTGTTCTCCCGCTGACTTTTTTTTACCAGACTGCTGCTTCAGTGTTTGTTGGAGTGTGACACCCTGACCAACTTGCTAATAAGACTCTCTTCCTGTGCCACAGTTTCTCTTCCTATATCAGTCAAACTTTAGATTCCACACACCTCAAACAGCTTCCCAAGTCAAAAACTGTAATGGAAATTTTGTTTTTCAACTCTAATAACCTCTGTGTGCTCCTTTGGTATGTAATTGTAATTTTCTAGTACAAAGACCAAGTGTGCGAAGTAGATAACAAACTTCTTTCTAGGTTGTGTCCAAGGCCATGACGCACTCATTATCAGACTGAAGTTACATGGTGGTGGGAAACTGAACTCCCCACAGCTGATAGCGCAAGACTGTATCAACACAATGACTATAAAGGACCTGGGATTATTTTGCTGTTTGGTCAATGCCAGTGCAGAGACTGTTCGTGCTGTATTGATCCCATTGCAAAGTTATTTTCTTACTCTCAATAAATCATCATAAAATCAGTTTGGTTTCAGGGCTCAACTTATTTCTTCCACAACAAAACAAACCAAAAAAATGGCTAAAAGATATTAAACAGAAATGTTTTCTGCTATGCAATTCTGAGGATAACTGGAATTTAAATGTCTGCAAAAGGGAATGCATTTTAATTTGCTGTAGTGAAAAGTCAAATCTATGTTGACTGATGAAATTTGTTTCTGCTTCTGGGAACCCTGTGACATACTTGAACATTTCAGGTCAAATCTGAGGTTATTTAGGCAGCGTAGGAGGTGACTGACAAATAGGTGATTCCAACCTGTGGATTACTGTAACTGTTTGGTTCTCCAACAGTACAGCACCAAGAACCCAGACAAGCTTGTGCTTGTGTTATGCCCATCTGCAACTCCCACCAGGCTGCAGTGTGAATGCAGGACTCTTTAGGTGGTGCATGCTGCAGAGGGATTACAATGCAAGGGGGTGGATATGCATTTTTCCCCATGTTATCCCTAGATTTTACCTTTAGGATATGTAATAATTGAAATAAACTTTTGTTTCCATCCACTTATTTTTACTGCACTCCATGAGCCAGTATTTACCAGCTTTACTCAATCTAGTTGATGATTATAATGGCTGATGCAGCATTTCTCATACATTCTGAACTACAACCCTTGGGCACAAGAATACCAGACAGCCCTCTTACATAACTTTCGAGCTCGCCTTATCATGTACCAGTCTCAGATTTTTGGTTTTTTAACATGTGTGTATCACACCTGAGTCCTACTGCCTACACACTGGAGGTTTCTTTGTTCAGTTTTTTAGAACATTTCAGTGTTAATAACGGTTACACATTCAGAACTGGGTTTTGAGTATTGTATCTTGTCTACGGTGCCCCTGAGAGGTCAAACACACTGCAACTTACGAAAACACCACTGTATAAAAAGATGCTGCAAAAGCACCCAAAGCACAGTAGATGTTGAACAAAACACCATGGATATAGGAAAAAAATACAATGGACACTGAATAAAACACAACAGAAAGAGTCAGAGACAATAAAAGTGGAAAAAATGTTTTACAAAACACAACGGAAGAGTTTCCGGGGAGATTTTTTTTTTTTTTTTATGAGTTCAAATGCAAAACCCTCTAAATCTGCCAGGACATTTTTTTTTCTTTTGAAAGAGCTTTTTTCCGCTCTCTTTTTCTTTTTAAATCTGGATCTTACTATAAGTTTTAGTAATTTTATTTCACAGGCAATGTTTGAGGTCACTTTCTTCAAAAATGTTATAAAGTAATTTACCTACTTTTTTAATAAACATTACTTTGTGTTGAGGCAAAACCAACAAAATCTTCAGTCCGTCCTCTGCACAGTGTGAATGAAGGCAGAAGGCCCAAATATCAGACTCCAACAAAAAGATTTCAATTTAGATTCACGCAGTACAACCGCAATGGCAAAAATGGCAGCACATTTATTTTAGCAATATCACAATAGCAGATATTTGGACCCGGGGTGTGGGTGTGGGTGTGGGTGTGTGTGAGGTGGGGGGGTGGGGGCAGCCCAGTAACGATCCTTCCGCTGGTTAACCGCCGGAAAAACTAACTTTAGTTAGACAAGTTTGATTGCCGAACATTTTGTCTACACAAAACAAAGTTAGACTCACCTTCAGCTGTGTTTACACTCTGATCATCACCGACAAAAACCGGCGGCTCACTGCAGCCACAAAATGCTTTAAGTCCGATCTTGCATTCTGATTGGTTATGGGGACATTCACGGGCAATGGGAAGTCGCGGTCGGCGGCGTTTGATGATTCGGACTAGTCAGACGCGGGTGTTTAACGGGTTATGATGATTGATTGGAGTATTGTACCTGCGGCAGTACTCTCTGAGTGCCAGATGGAAAGCTCTGGCGGGCCGGATATGGCCCACGGGCCGCCAGCTGACGTTCCCTGCTATATAGACTAAAGTATTGGGCCACCTACAGATTACACCTATAGGAGCTGCTCGGCCGTGGATACCAATGCCATGAAGCTCCTGGTGCACAGTTTTTGTGCTGATGTTGACGCCAGAGGAGGTCTGGAGTACTGCAGTCATTGAGTCAGCAGAGCCTTGCAGACTTTTGTGCGTTATGCACCTCAGCGTGCCACAAAGTGGCAGACCACTTTATGTGGCATTGTTAGTGTGTGTAGTTGTGCGTGTACATATTGGAAGTGGGCGTGGCGGGAGCTGAGGAGGGCTTTAGCGCTAAACTCATCCGACTTATGCGATCACATTTAACTGGAAATAAATTACAGTGTGATCAGATTTTTCATCTGACGTAGGCGAAAGTCCGACTTGTATGATCCGACTTTGGAGATGATTTTTACTGGAATAAACCTTAGAAACAATCGGGACCTGCAGAAGCCAACTGACTAGAGCGAAAATCCAATTTGTGCAACTTCAAATTAGGCGGCTTTTACTGTATAGTGTACATGTTTTGTGTTAGCGTGTCATGTCTGTTCCATCACATTATTGTCTCCTCAAAAACACTTCCATTGTGTTTTGTGTATTTGGTTTTCTTGCTTTCTGTGTTTTTGTTTTTCCTGATTTCCGTTTTTTGTTTTTCACGATTTCCACTGTGTTTTATATGACTTTCCTTGCATATTGTGCGCTTTCACAGCATGTTTCTATTTAGTGGTGTTTTCTTAAGTTGCAGCATCTCTCAGGTCCACCATACCTGCTTGTGTCCATGCCTCTGTGAGCAATAATTAAATTTTCTTGCTTACAGACCACTCATATGTAGCATCACACAACAATATGATATGCGAAGGTAGTCATAAATCTCACTGCTTAATGCTGTTTAGAAAGCCCCATGCGCTGCAGCCCATGGCAAGACATTTAACTACAATTCTATAAGAGGTTAACAGCAATATAGGATTGCTGCTCTGCCATTCACATCAAGGCTATAAATAGAATTTAAATTATTACAAGCAGTGCAATTGCTTGAGTGTAATGTCATGAAATGAGATACCTGTTCAGAGAGACAACCTAGGATTAGTCTGCTGCCTAAGGCTAAAACCAATCCTCTTTCAACAGTACAAAAGCATGTGTTTAGTGCATACAAATGTGGTAAGCAGTTGCATTGCCTCAGGTTAGTTCATAAGCATACAGACAAAATAACCAGCTGTCTGGTGCCAAAACATACAGATTCACTATGCACAGTTTTTTTTTTTTTTTTTTGGTGGGGTCTCCATTTCTAGTATTGGGGCAAAAACAAGGGTCTCTTTGATATGTTACAATGCATCTATTAGACATTATGTTGTACAGAATTGTGCAAAAGTCTCAAGCCACTCCTCATTTCTTTATATTTTGCTTCCAAGGAGCCAGACATTCTTGCAATTTTTTTTAAGGCGCATTTATCCAGACTTTCTGAAGGTCTTTCAAAGTTATGTTTGTTAACTGTTTGCTTTTTCACGCATTTTAACTCTACAGCAGATGAACAGTATCTGAAAGTTAGGGCCTTAAGAAATAGGAAAAAACAAAAATCCAGCAAACACCCGACACAGGACCTAAGAGACAAATCTGGCCCTGAAGTTGATCCACCTCCTGTTCAATTAGGCCTCATCAGAAATGGTCTCAATGGAAGGGTGGCTGTCAAGAAGCCATTCTTAAGGAAAGGAAATGGGAAGAAAAGGCAGAGGTATGAAAATCAATGGCAACAGGTCTTGCGGAGTGATGAATCCAAATGTGAAATTTTTAGGTTCAAATCATTGTCAATATATATAGAGCCGATCAGGAGAGAGTTACAGCAGCGAGCATATGAAGCATCTGTAAAACACAGCGGAAGCTCTGTCGTGATTTGGGACTGTATTTCAGTTTGTGGTGAAATGATGGAATCATGGTGCAGAAAAGTACTGTTAGATTTGGATCCACCATGCAATACTGTCTGGAAAGCATCTGACAACAGCAACAGTTTCATTTATCAGCATGACAATCTTCCCAAACACACTGCCAATGCAATAAAAGCTAATCTGGATAGAAAAACGGACAATGGAATACTATCAGTCATGGACTGGCCTCCCCAGAGGCCAACATTACTGAAGCAGTGTGGGATCATCTTGACAGAAAATGGAACAGAAGGCAACCAAGATCCAAAGAAGAACTCTGGAATTAAAGAATCCCGGAGACCTATTCCTGAAGACTACTTAAAGGAATTAAAAGAAAGCTTGCCTCAGATTTCAGACTGTGTTGAAGAACAAAAGAGGCTCATACCAAATATTGACTTTCAAGCTCACAATTGTACAAACTCTGTTTTTTTTTCTTTATGTACAGTATTTCCATGTATCTTTACACCTTTCGATGAATCACTGCATTTATTTCCCATTTTCTAGACGATATAAAGAAACTGGGTGTGGCTCAAGACTTTTGCATAGTACTGTAAGTTTGCATGAGATCTTTTTTAATTTCTCACATGGTGCTAAAAGAGTCTAGAAATGGGCTACATTATTTGTTATGCGTTATGCTTAAAATGATGGATGTACAGTATTTAGATAGTTAACATTTCTATCAAAAATGCAATTACATAAGGCAGATACGGCATTAAAAGGTTTTACTTGTGTTTTATCAGATAGGCTGATGTTTCAATTAAAAAAAAACCCTCTGGAAACCTATCAGTTGACAAAGTAACATAGTTACTTTGGGTGCCAGTTAGCTGGAAGGGGAACACTTTTTTTGTCTATGTAATAAGAGTATCTCACCTGACATGGCTGTTCCTGCTGTCAGGATCTTCGAGCTGTTACGGCCCCCACCTCTGTGCCACTTGGTGAGTTTTCATAAACATCCATGATATAATAATCCATAGAAAAGACGGGGGCTTCGTCCACATCCCCAACTGTGATTTTCAGGGTGGCAGTGTCTTTGAAAGAACCAGAGATAGGAAAAACGAGGATCCACATGTGTATTCACCCCCTCGATGTTGAGCGTGTAGGTCTTCTTCCTCTCGAAGTTCAGGGGCTGCGGGGAAAAAGCACCACAGGGGCCACATGATTAGCATGCTCATAGTACAATTAACGGCACTCATTATTTCATTTTAGCTGCTGGGGGTTGTGAGGAAATTATCAGCAGTCAGGACATTACCTAGAGTACGTGGTGAATAGGCATGCCCCCAGTTTGAAAAAGAAAAGTACCAGCACTGAAACTAAAACATTTTAGCCACTTAAAAGAGGCCATTAAAAGAGTTACAACTTCACCTTACCATCATTTCCTTCAGGAAAGTGAAAGTGTTACAACAGAAGAGATTATTTTATTTCACAGAATTAAAATAGCTGCTAGTTTATTGCGTCCTCAGCTGGTTGTTTTCTGCAGGCCAAAATAAGTGTTTTGAAGGAAGCGTTATAACGGCTTCATTTACCTGACGGTAAGCTGACCCTTTAATTCCAAACAGCAGAATGCTATCTGGAGTCCTCCAACAAACATCATATTAACAAAATCTTAAAAGCACTGAAGTGAGAATATGTTTACCTTTTTTAGGCTGATGATCCCCTCCCTCGTGTCTCTGTCTGTAGAAATTGAGAACATGTTGGCCCCCTCTGAATTGATGATGCTGTACCTAATGTCCGCATTGATGCCAAGGTCCTCATCATTAGCTTTGATCTTTCCTACTGGCTTCCCTACTTGAGCCGATTCAGGAACGTAGAGCTGGTAGTTTTCTGTGGATGAACATTCACGTGTATCCATTTAGAGACGGCAAAACTGTTGCGAACACACTATCAGCCTCCTCTGCCCCATATGCTTGTCTGAATGTTCTCCTAAAACCGCTTAGCTAGGCAATTTGAATGTGCCTCCATTTGTTCCTCAGGGAATGTAATTAAAAATATTTTTGCTGTGTTTCAATTGACATAAAATGGGCAACTTAGGTTGATAGCTCTGCAGTGGAGCACATCAAACTCTGAGGCAGATGATTATTCAGGAAATGTTGATGGTTTTGAAATAGTTTTTTCCGCTGCAGCAAAAATGGAAAAACTCCGAGCCGAGGGGGATTATGCTTGATGAGGCACTTCCAAAGACAAAGAATCACAACTTTGTCATTACTTAAACTTATCATTATAATTGAGAAAATTCAGACTGCAAAACAGAGGGTTTTGATGAAATGCTCATTTAATTTAAACAGCTAATTATGGAAAATTTGACTCCAATGTGAGGATACAGAGTCACAAAACAAGTATCATTCATCACAGTGAGGACTGCTGAATTGGTGAAATTTAAAGTATGAAATGGCAAAATATGCTGTAAAATAACAGTCCTCTGCTTCCTGTGCAAACATAATAGGACCTTTAAAACAACCTGCACTCTTAATTTTTACACTTAAAACACAGTAGAGACTTCCGATTATAAATTCTTTTTTAATGTAACTTCCTCAAGCAGGTGCAGTGAAAGTCTTCTGCTCAGGGCCAAGCCTGCTTGGTCATGCAGTGGAAGCTAATGTACTCAGGTAAGCAGAAGGAGATGTTAACATTGTCAGTGGTTATTGAACTACATTAACCTTCTGGCTAGTTTGCCAATTTAAAATGTGCTGCCTTCCAATTTCCTAAATGGAATTACATGATATTCCAGCACGCATGTATTTAGATTCTGCAACATAATAACTTACAACACTGCCACTTTAAATGCTACCGAACTTTGTTTGGTCAACCATCACCTTCAGGTATTTTTTTTTTTACCTACTTTGAGGAAACTTGGGTGGGTTGTCATTGACATCTGTCAGTGTGATGTTGATGGTGGTGAGAACCAGAGAGGCCTCCAACCTGGCCTGCCATGTCTTTGGCTTGGATGACAACAGTGTAGTGTTCTCTGGCTTCTCGATCCATGTTAGCTAAGGCAGTCCTGATGATTCCTGCGGAATCACAAACACAAAGGCTAACCAGTTTGCAGTTGCATGCAGTCAAAAACAGCAACAAATAAAAACATGTTATCTGGACAGAAGACTGGTAAAAATTAAAAAGAAAAAAAAGTTGCAGCAACTCAAAAGAGTACTCAGTAGTTTGTATGGCCCCCACGTGTTTGTATGCATGCCTGACAGTGTCATCCTACTGGAACTGCCTGCATGCTCGCACCACAGGAACTGTCATGCACCAGGGAGGGAACCCAAGCCACACGGCATCAGAACAATGGTTCCAAGGATCCATCCATCCATTGTCTACTGCTTATCCATTTTAGGGTTACAGGGGTAGGGGTGGGGGGTGGGGCATATCACAGCTATCAAAAGGCAGGATACATCCTGGACAGGGTCGCATGTCTGTCACAGAGTTAACGCAGAGAGACAGACAACCATTCACACTCCCAGCCACACTTATGGGCAATTTAGAATCACCACTTAACCTAACCCCACTAACTGCATGTCTCTGGACTGTGGGAGGAACCTGGCGTACCCAGAGATAATCCATGCAGACATAGGGCGATTATGCAGAAAGTGCTGGCCAGATGGTGGATTCAAATCCAGGACCTTCTTGCTGTGAGGCAACAGTGCCAACACTCACGACAATACCTAGTCGCAGTCAGGGTGCCACTGCCTAGCCTGTAGAGGTCCGTGCATCCTTCCACAGACATGCCTCCCTAGACCATCACTGACCCACCACCAAACCAGTCATGCTGAATGATGTTATAGGCGGCATAATGTTCTCCACAGCTTCTCCAGACCCTACCTGTGAAAGGCACAGGGCACCAGTGGTGAACCTGCCAATTCTGGTATTCTATGGCAAATACCAGTCGGGTTCCACGGTGCTGGGCAGTGAGCACAGGGCCTACTAGAAGACATTAGGACCTCAGCCCACCCTCATGAAGTCTGTGTCTGATTGTTTGGTCAGACATTCTGCCCAGTGGCCTGCTGAAGGTCATTTTGTAGCTCTGGCTGTGCTTATCCTGTTTGTCCTTGCATAAAGCAGCAGATACAGGTTCTGCTGATGGGATAAGGACAGCTCTGTCCAGCTCTCCTAGAGTAACTGCCTGCCTCCTGGAACCTCCTCCATGCTCTTGAGACCGTGCTGGGAGACACAGCAAACCTTCTGGCAATGGCACATATTGATGCGGCATCCTGAAGAAGCTGGACTTCCCGTGCAACCTCTGTAGGGTCCAGCTATCGCCTTATGCTACCAGTAGTGACACTGATCCCAGCCAAATATATATGCTATTTTTTTATCCACCAAAATCACTTTAGTACTACTAGCACAACTCTGTGTCACCCTTTCTCTCAAAGACTAACACCATAAAACTGTGCCTCTTTATCTTTGATTCTCCTTACCTGCCAAGGTTAGCCTTTCCTCACTATTCATTATATTACATTAAATGACTATGCAACCTTGGATTAGGGCAGAATGCAACTTTCTGACGGACCCAATTTGTCACATTTATTACTACAATAACAGAGCAAAGACTGCCATGAACTTTCACAATGCTAATATAACTGCAACTCTTCCCACTATTAGAAATTGCATACGGGTGATTCACAACACAATAACAAGCCAAAAATACAGGAGCAGTATTAGCTTCCTGCATTGCCATTGGTAGGTGATTTATTGAATGCAATAGGTTCATGAGAAAGTGTGTGTGTGTGTAGCATATCTGTTAGTCCACATCATATCTGTGTTTATATCCGTGCTAGGGGGTTAATTTGCCACCTCAGCTCCTGAACCCACAGCACCACATGGCGCCTGATCTAATATGTTCTGTTACATGAGCGTTCATTGTAAATTGTGCTTTCCCCCGACAGCAGAGACCCTCTGGCAACCAGTGAACCTGTGTTCTTTTGAACTTGTGAACCCTGCCATAATACACAGTAGTTGTCCCGGTGCAGCCCCGACACCTGGGGGGGGGGGGGGGTTGATCACGGGCTGGAATCCACTTTGCTGCTGTTGATTCCTGTTGTGCGTGGCACTCACGACAATCAACATTTGATGCAATGAGAGAATTAATCAAGGCATTTCTGAAGTCTCATAAAAAAAACATAGTCTGGCTTGCAGCAGACAGTGTTTATCATAGGTTTCATGTGAATTATGATGCATAATAAAACCACATTATTATCACTGTTTGAATATTATATTCATTTTTTATGAAGATGCCATGACACGGTGGTCACAGCGGTGACCACAGTGGTTTTTGGGGTACCCTGCACCTGCTGCTTAAATTCTACAGAATTAATGAAATCAACTTCACGAACATCATTTGTGTATTTTGCTGAGCAAAGAATCATAATCACTATTACTAAGGTTATACGTGTGGTTTTGATGTTGCAGTATTACAAGGTCAGCTTTCTGACAGTTACTTTCAAACTCAAACTCACAGAAAGACTTTTAGTATTGTATACTGTATATCACTTAAGAACAGTAAGTTTGGATACTAGTACACAGTGTAGAACATTATATACTTGTGTAGTGCATGCATTTCTAAAGGAGTTAAATTGGGATATGTGAGCGTGGGGAGTCTGTGTCACAATATAGTAAATTGTTTTCATTACTGGGTCAACTGTCTAGTCTATTGCCCCCTCCCCCTTTTTTTTATTTACTGAGTGATTAGATCAATTTCATGCATGCAGCTGTGCCACTACTGCAAGCAAGCTGCTTTTGAGCAGCAAAACTATAAACTATTCTGCAATAATCCACTTGATATGGCAGAAAAAAAATATGTAATGATTCCCTAGGGGAAACAATATTTGGATTTAGCTAAAATTAAAAAGGTAGCTCTGATGCCTGCTGGATTCATCCTGAGTGGGAGTTTTGTTCTGAATGAATTTCACTGTAGAAACGGTGAGTCTGCGCAGCAGCACAGCTATTTTGCTGTAGAGTGGGGGAGAAAAAAAAAAGTCCATGGTAATAAGGCTACATAAGATCACAATGGCAGGTCAAAATATTAAAACAATAATTTAAGTTACTATTTCAATATGGAAGCAGTATAGATGGCGCTGCTGCGGTGTGATGCTGTAGCTGTTTAATGAAGTGGAAGGAAATACAGCAGAAAATGACTGAAGACCAATCACAGACTCACTTCTCACTGTCAGGTTTAAGGTTTGCAGTTTTCTGTGGCATTATCACTTCCAGCCTGAATCTGTGGTTTCACTTTTTTTTTTAATGGGAAAACGGTATCATGCCACGTATTAAAAATGCAGGCTATATCACCCATTTACAAAAATGTGCCACTAATGTGAATCTTAAACCTTGATGCTGGTTAGTGGCCGAATAAATCACCATATATTGTTTTGTATCCTAAATTGAATTAAGGCAGAGCTATGATTTTCTAAATTTCCCAAAAAGGCATATATATATATATACCTGTGTTATACAATGGCTCATTTTCCTCCTCCTTTTCTCCTGGACTATAGACAGAAACTAATCCACTTGCCTCAGGCTGAATAATCATTAAAAGTGGGTCAAGGAGCAAGGTAGCCAATAGTATTAAGATCCGGGGAATCTGAGGTTAAACATCATCTGTCACACAGAGCAGTGGCTGAAGTCCCACAGAGAGCTAGTGAATTGGGATTCATTAGCAGTGAATCAACAAAAGCCTTTCCACACTTTAAATATCAAGACCAGAGTGGTCTAGTGCTACCTAAAAGTAAATGTAGTCTTTAAGAGCAAAAGTCAGTTTATACTGAAAATGCACTCAGGATTCCACCCACTGTGACTTTGTAATCTCAATGTAAACTTAAACCGTGAACCACGAGTTGTGAATATAATTTTTACCATTGCATTTAAACTCTGACCCATGGATTCCTCTCGTTCATATTTGCCTCATGCCTCATGCTTACAGATTTTCTATATAGAGGGCAGGAGAGAAATGTTTAAATAAAAAAAAAACTGCCCTCAAATTTGAGGCAGCAGAGGCAGGATAGCAATACGTAACTGAACGAAGTGCTACATAAC